>CAJNOQ010002986.1:0-21911 GCA_905250885.1 Didymodactylos carnosus | reverse complement strand
GGGTCATTCTGGCTTATCGTATTGATCCTAAAATATGTGAGAACATGTTTAAAGCGAAATTATGTTTGTTGTGAGACATTCGCTAGTGAGTTGTAAGTTTAATTTTATATTATTTTAATTCTATTATTTATTTTAAGACCTGTTTTTTACATTACGCACCCGAACAACAAACTCGATTGGTACGGCTTTTTTATTAGCCACTTTAACAACACTAGTTTATTTTTTACTACCATACTTTTTTTGTTTTTCATCTGTGAAAACACACTTCAAATCCATCCTCTATAAGTAAAACTTTAAACACGTTTTTCACTGTTACTTCGATGTCATAGAACGCTTTAATAAAAGTACTTGCTTTGAGGCTACTATAGTTTTTGGGGATCCTTTTTGAGGGATACAAGCAGCGGCCCTCTTTATCACCTTTACACAAAATAAAGGTCCTGACAAAATAAAAGTCCTGAATCTTCTAATATGACAACTCTTTCACAAAACCTGAATATATCTTCAGGTTTTGGAAGCGAAACAACTAGCGGGAAGATAAAGAGCAAATTAGAGCTATTTGGCGCCAAATTTGCGTTTCTTTTTTGCGCTCGAGTCTGTTTCTCTCGCAGTTGGCTTGAAATTGTTGATTTGACTAAAATGGATGACACCGCACTCAGTTCCGATGCGATTGTATCCGGCAGTGATATAGAAGATATTAATTTCTTTTTACGTGAGAAAACACTTGCTGATATGACGACGGGTCCAATTGAATCTGATCATGATCATCCAGTTTTGAGTCCTGAAGCATTGATAAAACAGATTCAAAATCATCTATCTCTATTAACAGAGTAAGCCACATTGGATGAAATCAACACTCAAGTGAACGAGATACTCATGGAAAACGTTCTTATGCCCATTGCTAGCCGTTACGGAGGAGCAATGAAAGAAATTAAAGCTATTTTGGAAAAACAACAACAACTACAAATAAAATTGAACGAAGATAAAAATGCCAATCGATCTATTTTTGAACAAACATTTGCCGATTCGGCTTCAGAGAACACAAATACTTTGTCCACCGAGGCTGAGTCCGATTGCGATGATGGCCATGGATCGAAAGTTGCCACATAGTAGCAACGAAAAGTTAAATTTCAAACTCAGCAATTATCTTATTTTGCCATACGATCGTTAACATCGATGTTATTAATTCTAATCAAATAAGCAGAAAAAAATGATCCAACAATTGTTCATCAAATATTGGACTTAACAAGTGAATTGTGCGAACAACTTCCGATGAGATGCTTATCACCATCTGAATTGTCACCGGCTAGCGACAGCTTATTGTTCAAATCATTGAAGCCACTGACAAACTACATTAATGATTTATCCTCGACAAAAGATCTAATTATAGCAAAACAAGCTGCAATAATTCTGTGGAGTTTCTCAATTGCTAAAGCCTCGTTCAAAGACATTTTACTCATACTGAGCAAACTGATATTCAATACAGTTGATATTTACAATGCACAAGGTCTATTCTTACAATTCAATAATGGTCTGACAGCAGCTATCAATGAATGGGAAAAACAAAAAGAGCAGCTATCCGACGAAACAGCAAGTGATTCCGATTACCAGTCTGATTCAAATCAAGACAAAGACGATGATATAACGTCGAAAGAAACCACAGGTTAAAACATCTTTCATCCACTAGCATATTTCGATAGGAACCATTGTATTTAAGAAAGGGTCACTGAGAAAACCAACAAAGCCGGTCGGACAACCATCTTTGAGTTTCAATTTGACTATATCAAAAGAAAGCCTGTTCTGTGATAGTACTAACCTGAAAATATCAGCTTCATCCATTGCTCCCATGAAGCCAGTGATTTTGTATATACTTTAATTCTACATCTGATGGTGGCATATGAAATAAGGTTGTATCTCTCAACAGAAAAAAAACTAGATAGGTTTGCAAAATAACTTGCTGTCTTTTAAGCTATGTAGATACCCGAATTTTACTTCTGAACATGATATAGGTGGAGACGCTACAAATAACATTTCTAGCCTGACTTTTATGGACTGAATCAGTTCGAGAGTTTCAAAACTGAAATTTGACAAAACTATTCGAATTTTTCCTGGCGGTAAGATTTTTTCGAATTACCCTATTTTGAAATTTTTCCCTTCAAAAAAAGTTCTTATTTTTGAGTATTGCTGTTTACAGAGGGCATTAAGTGAAAAAGTTCGTTTTGGAACAAGAATCTTCAATTTTCTTTTCAAATTAATGTTGGAGAAATGTTGACCCATTTTCTCACCCGCTCGGCGATAATAGCAATTCAATAATCGAAATTAAAACGCGTTATAAACAGGCTATTACCCGAAAGGAATTCTGGAATATACACAAACTGACTGCATCATATTCCCGAAGAAAAATCCGAGTAAAACATGGTGTAGTCAAGTCTGAAAAAAAAGAAGCTAGAGCTATTCACAAAGCGGAAATCGATAATGCATGACTTTCTTGAGGTATCTACATTGTTTTAGATATTTCTCCTCTGATGCACGTACTTCAAGCAAACAAGAAAGTCAAGCACATAGCTCAAGCGTTCAGCACGACTAAGAACTTCATGTGCATGAATACAAATCTATTAGTTTGCTACGGGGAGAGTGCGGAGCATGCTGCAAAAGAGAAACTGGGTTTCTGAATATTCCTCTTAAGATCATTCTGAATTTGAAAAAAAAGAAAACGTTATTTTTCAAAACGGAATAAGGTTCCGAAATGCGTCTAACACAATCGAAAAAGTCTTTTCTAAAACGTTAGAGAATTTTCTATCTTTCGAAAACCGAAGGGTTTTATAGGAAATAATTCAAATACCCGAAAATGTATTTTCGAAAACCGACAAACGAATGTCCTGATATGTTTTAGGTTTTGGAAAATGTTTGAGAAAAAAAGAGTTTTATATAATACCTTCTTCGGTATTGGAGGATACCGTTTCGGGTGTGAGAAAGTTTTTTGTTTTTTCCAAGGGTTTTCGAAGGTTCAAGTCCGCTACGTATATTCTCAAATACGGAAACGAGTTTTCGAGATCATTTCGAATACCGAAAACAGTTTTCGAAAGGGTTTTCGAAGCGTTTAGGGTTTTCTAGTATACGCTTTTTATTTACAGTGCAGGATGGTAGTGAGACCGCCAGTTAACCCAGCCACTGTCGTTATCATATAAATGATGTCGTGTTTGATAACAACAGTATACGTGCATTCGAGTGGACGACATTGCTCAAAATAACGCACTTTGTACAACACGAAGACATTTTTTCTCTACAAAACCTGTTATTTGAATCTTTCAGTTTTTTCTTTAAGTGTGGCACTTTCGAAAATAAATGGAAACATAGGTAATCTCGTGGCGGTATTTATTTTTCAAAACACTTGCAAAAACCTAGTAAAAATCTATATTAGGTGAAATAACCCATTTATACTTTGCTAGTATCGAATTTTTCTAGTTAAAAATGCATGAAAGATAGCGAAAATATGGATAAAATTTCAAGAACTGACTTTTTTTACTCCGTAGTCTTTTAAGAAAAAATTGGAGAAGGGGTAAGTGAACTAGCGTGAGTTTATGTGAACTTTAGTCTGACCTTAAATTTAGGATTACCTACGGTTGACCAATAACTAACTATGTTAGAAGAAAGAACATCATAGTAATTTCATACAACATTAACCGTTACAAATTCTTACAGCTCTTTAGATTCAATGAAATGTATTTCGATGTTTTACTTTGTATTTTATAACCAAAAATGTTGTCCTCACAGCTTTTGACTCGTTTCGTCATCTTTGTCCGATTACCTTAATGTAATATTTGATCATGTAATAAATATATAGTATTAAAGTTTCTCTACTCCATAAGATGATAATGATAATAGCCGTGGATGACTGGTAAAAAGTTATTCTTAAAAACTTGTTTACTTTATTTTTAGCTGAATGATATGAGTAGTAGCTAAGAACGAAAGTAAATATAAATCCGTTAGATACACCCTTTCAATCAAGGACTACACTGATTACTCAATGTCACTTATTTTAATATGCATCGTACAACATATCATACAAATTAATCTTTCGTACTAGTTGTCATCGTCTCGATGACCTTTGAGATGGTGGAGTGGAACTGATGACTTTTTTTGACTTTTTTCAAATGTGTATAACTGATACTAAAAATATATATGTAACGTAACAATGTATAAGAGGTATACGAACATTTGACCTATTCCGATGACAATATTAAACACATATGTTTTATTCTAAAGTTGAAAATAGTAATTTTTGTTTTATATAAAAATATAGGGTTCGTACCGTTACATTTTTTTCACTCTCTCTCTATTTATGCGTGAGTGTGAGAGGGTATATTAGTGATCGAACTGTATATAGTGATGATATATTGAACTTTGCTTATGATGTATATTAACATAAACTATGTTCAATATGATCAAGCAAAAGAAAAAAAGAGAGAGAGAACGAAGTTTAAAATAATCACTGTTGGCTATTATCATTTTTCTTGATAGGAAAACAATAATAATAACTTTTATTTAAAAAATTCACAGTATACGCAAATACACGTCACGTAAGTTTAATATTTTTTACTTTTAAAAAAAAAGTAAATCTTCTAATTGTATAAGTGATATGCATTTTAAAATAATGGTAAAATAGAGATCTTTACCATTAGAGTGAACTGGAATAATAGTGAAAATAAGGAATTATATTTGATGGATGTTTTTGTGGAAAAAGAGGGCTACTAATCAAAATTGAAAGCTACCTAGAGATTTAAATATTTTATTTATAGCGAAAACTGTACGTGTTAATCTTTTTTAATTAGAGAAATGTTTTTCTGTTGAGTAGGACAATTTTAAATTTCTTTTATAGTATTGAGACATTAAAAGTCACAATATTCTGTTTAGAAAATCGTTGATCATTATAATGGTTGTTCGTACAATCGGTATCGGTCGTATATTTTTGACTGTTTCCCTAGTCACTTATTTATTATCATTAGCATTGAATATTGTCTCATTTTCTACATCTGAATGGCTGGTCTATACCGATGTATCGATTAAAATTGGTCTGTGGAGAATATGTGATACAGCAACAGTTGGCTATGATAAATGTGCTGATTGGAATGATCGTACATATCCAACAAATTTATCAAATATTGCTTTTACTGGACCACCAGGTAAATGTGATAGTAAACTTTTTTCACTTGAAGGTGACTGTTATTACTGCTCGATTTAGATTATGTTAAAAGTTCTCAAGGTTTAGAAATTGTCGCATTTATATTTTACATGATCACTGGTGTTGTACTATTTTTGGCTTTTCTCAAATTTTCCATACCATTATTATTCCTTATTTCGGCTATATTAATGTTAATATCAGGTAACAAATACTTTATTTATTTTTAGAAAATTAATATCTTTGATTCGTGATCTGATGTATTCGTAACAATCTGTTTTTTTTCTTTAGCCATATTTCTAGCGGCTACACTCGGCATAATGTGTGACCAAGGTCGTACTCGTCATAATGGTTATTTACATTTTGCATGGTGGATCGGTTTAGTGGGAATGATTTTCACACTTTTATGCGGTCTATCTCTTTGTGCATTGTCTTTTTACATTCAACCTATTTCAAAACAGTAAGTTATGTGGCAAAAAACATTAATTTAAGATATTTCATTGGTTAATCAATCATTCTTATTTTAGATTAGCGTTTAATAAAATGACTGAAGCAGCATCAACAAATGGCATAGTAAATAATGGTATGAGTCATTATAGTCACTTAAATCCTCCATCTTATCAACAGCATCAACCACTACATCTACAACAATCTTCATCGTCCTCCTACAATCATGCGCCGGATACATTGAGTTACGGTCTAATGAACAACACCAGTGCAAATTCTTATCCAATGCTTCAACATCAACAACAGTATCTCGACGGACAACAACCGTCAACAAATTCCAATTATGCTGTATCAGCCTATAACCAACCACAGCCTCCTGTGGTAACAAAATTAGGAAGACAATATGTAGGAAATCAAATGTTTAATAATCAACAGCAGCCAGCAACGATTCTTGGAGAACCAATATTGGAAGATATTTCAAAATATATTGACTTGCAAGCTCAACGGGGTAATCAACTGCAAGGATATATTTAGGATACTCTGGATAAATCAGACAAACTTTTGATTAACAGTCGTGAAAACAGACATATTGTGTCGTTTTATATAATAATTTATTAACTAAAACTGAAAACATTTGAAAACAGCTTGTTGAAAACACTCTAAACTACACTTTTGCACAACGAATGTCTGACTTTGTTGACATACTGCTCTTAGTGAATTTTTTCGATAGATTTTCTTGACGTAAAGAAGCAGATACAAATATTACACAATGAACTTAAATGATCTAGAACTTTTACGTATTTACTTTTAAAGTAAATATGAATTTTCTTGCTTCGAAAACATAAGTTCACTGGCTCTATCATTTGTGTTTTGCTTTTAATCCAATCTTCTTCTTTCAATGTTAGTTTATCTTTGAATCGAGAGAAACTGTATCGACCGTAACAATACTATCAGAGAAAGGAGGTCATTTATTTTATGCAATTTAGCGTGAATAAAAACTCTGTAAGGTAGTTGATCATTCAATCTTGTATAGTGTCACAATGTTTAATAATAAAATAGTAAAGAAATCGTGTCAGATCTTTCTCCTAGGAGCTAAATTGTGACAATTAGGTAATTAGGTAATCACTATTTAAAATGAAATAAAAGATATTTAACAATACAAAAGTAAATAAGTTTTTTGTTTACGTTTATGTTCTTTTTATTAGTGGTGGTGGATAAAACAATACCTCATAGGTTTTTGGATATAAACCTCGACTTCCTCCAAATAATCCTTCATATTATTAAGAAGAGTTGTACAAAAGTCTCGCTTTTGCTCTCATACAGAAGATGCTGATGATTTAGCGGAAAAACTGAATTGTCTCTTATCAGCCATGTATAATTGGCCACGAAGAATTTACAATAGAAAAATGTCGACTCCAATAATTAGTAATACTGCTAACATTGGTGATCACAAAGTTATTGAAAAAACAATTAAACGTTTATTTTGAACCCAGACTGTGATCATTCATTCTACAACAATTTAATAAAAGCGTACGAACGTATTTGCGATCAATCGAATTCAATTGAAATTCCATTAACAAGTATTTAGAGTCCATATTCAACTGAGTTCAAAAGTGCCCCATTAACTACTTTATCAGCATCGATCACGTGTATGTAGGTAGCATTATGAATTATAATTTAGCGATGTGACAAACAGTCCCATATACAATCAGCTGCTCTAATCGGTATCTTCAGTGATATTTGCAACTATTTTATTATTAGTTAATATTAGACTAAATATTAGTTACTCGATTCTATTTTTTACCAATTTTGAATATATTTCAGTTCTTTGCAAATACATGCAGTTATCATCAATGTTGCAATGTTCATGATGTTAAATCCAATTCAATTTATCATCTAAAGTGGCTTATTTTACAGTGACGATTTAAGTTCAATATGGAAAGATATGTCGACGTAATAAAATTCTTTTGTTCACGGATTCACATTACGTTGATTATTGTTCACGGGTATACTTCTCTCTATCTAGAACAAATTTTTATTTTTTAGATAAGCATAGTGTATTATAAAGTGCGGTGTTATCTACAAAAGAAGATCCCTCCGAGATCTCTGCAACCTTTCGTTAAGGACGCACCTCTATTTTCTAAGATTCAAAAATTTTATTAAGATATTTGCACGATTTCTAACACATGAGAGTGTCCTTTTTTCGTTTTTGACTTTTTTTTCTCGCGTTACAGGGTTGTTAAAACCAAAAGCCTGACTCATCACGGAACTCTCCTCATTTGATTATAAATCGAGAAAGAGAAGTAAAAAACGAAAAAAAATACTTTGAGGTGTGAGAAATTGTTCAGATATCTGTAATAAAAGTTTTGAGCATGATCGGATAAAACTGTAGGAGAACTGTTAAAAACTCATAACCAAATGTTTATCAGATAATTTTGAGGAAAAATACATCGATTTTTTGTTTCGATGTTCTATCTCTGATACAAATTCGCGCTTAATCGAACCTTTGCTTCTACATTTACTATTAAGGAAGATTATTAAGAATATCGTCTGGATATAGAATGGCTAGTTCTAATAATGCTTATTCTCAAAAGGTTTGTGAGTATTTTTGTTGAAATATTTATTCGTAAAGATTCGTTTACCAGGATTTAGTTGACGCGTGAGACATACGTCTCATTCATATGAATAAAAAGTATCCGAACAATTTGTGTCGGCTGTAGAAGTCTTATTTAAGATCAATGATGTGACACTTATACAAAAACCTTCAATTGTTTGTAATTCAATGTTGTTACCTCTAAACTATCAGTTATCCTTTGGAAATATTTCAATCGTTTTGTACTATTCATTTTGTTCAACTGAAAATAAAACAGAGAACTACACTTTATAAAGAACATAATGAATTATATATATATATAATATTTACAGATATATTTTCGTACCGATTTCGCATCATTTTTATTCAGAACCAGAGTGCCACGTGTTAATAAAATATTTAGTCCATCTTCAAATTGAACATTGCCGTCGACACATTCTGCTACATCCATAACTCGATATGCGCTATTATTTTGATTCAATCGAGGCGCTAATTGTAAATAGTCATGTCGTCTAGATAGACAAGTTGACAAGATCAACCATTATACAGCAAGGTAACTGTTCCTACTTGTCATGTGTGCATAGGACAGCTAATATGATTAAACATAGCACGACTGCCACAATAATTGATACTGTTGGTAACCAATTATAGATTTTATGAAGATTTGGAAGACGAAGGCCAACTAGCGGCTCTTAATTAGCGAGAAATACTAGCTTTTAGCAAAATTATTGACAACAGGATCAATCCACGGAGTTTCAATACGTGTCAAAGTGCTTAGGCACATGTCTAGAAACTATACCATGTCCAAGATTTTTCTTAGTCTTCTTAATCGAAGGCATTTGTTCAGCTGATGGTTCTTCAATAGTTCTCATTGATCGTTTTTTACGCACATCCGAATTTTCTTTTGATTTGTCATTATTTGCAATGTGATTTTGTTTTGCTTCTGCTTTGACAATATTTCCACGATAAATCAATGTCCAATACGGTGCTAGACGTCGAACGATCGGCCGCATCATGGAGGTTGTGAAATGCTCCTTCGACAAGTTATTCTCTTTAAATATTGAAGTTTTCGGAGATAATCGCTGGTTCCAATCAATCTAAATGTGAACAGACAAGAATATTTTAATCTAAATTTGTCTGTTCACGTAGCATTTATAAATTATCATAATTCTTTAGTTCTCTCAATGAATCGCTCAGAAACGTGAAAAAATCTTCTTTCAACTTACAATAAATTGGACGTTCGATATTCTGTGTCTATTGTGTAATGGTTGTAAATGTTTTTGATAAAACTCGTCTGGTGATTCGGGTAAACCGAGAGCGTCTTGCATCAAATTATTTCTACCAAGTATAATCTCCTCGTCTTGTTTAACATTTGGATTATCTGCAGAAATGATATGATAATGATTATCGTCGTTGTTTGATTTTCTATCTAATATTTGATCAAAATCAGAAATAAGATGGTGGTCATTGTCCTTGACAAAAATGGAATTTAACAGTGTATGATCATCTATTCTATTCTTACATTGTTTTATTACTTGAAGAAATGGATTAAACTTGTGATCACCATCGGCTACGAACGTTGTTGACGTTATAACGAATTTTCGATATTTTTTTCGTTTTCTTTTTCCCTGTTTCTCATCAGCATTCGGATGCGCATTCGTCTCAACAATCCAAACTTTTCGTTCACGACGTGGATGTAGAGTGGTCACTCGAGCGGCGCGTGAGGCATGAAGTGTTCTATGAGAATGAGGATTTATATTCACTTCCAATGTTTTGACTAAAAACTGTTAGAACGGTTATCAGTTCTTGAAAGAATGATGTGTGCTTATTGTTATACAAGAACGTTTAGATTTTCTTCGTGAATGACACTTTGAGATCCCTCTAGAAGGCTGAACAACGTACCTCTTTCGTCGCTTGCATCGCTACAATCTTTATAGCCATCTAAATAGCGATGTTTCACAATACATTCACCAGATTCACAACGAAAGATATCTTCGTTTTTCGAACGACATACTAAACATAGCCAAATATACGATGACAAAGAGCAAGAATATCTATGTTTTCTTCTACTGATGCTAACATGAACACATGTAATAATCTTCGTCCTCTGATTTTGTACAATCACTTTTTCCATTACAAACTCTATTATTCTGTATACATCTCCCATCCCCACAACGAAATTCACTCCGATTTTGACAACCTAAAATATGAAGTAAAACATATAATCTCCAAGAAGATTATTTTTGGCAAAAGTATTGCTTGTGCATTGTTGCTCATCACTTCCATCTTTGCAATCTAATTTCCCATCACATACACGATATTGATAGATACACTCCCATGAATAAACACAACGAAAATGATTATAACGAGAATCACTACAGACTTAATAAGACGAAGAGTTAACAATGACAAAACACCAGATGTAACAGCTACTTACCATTACAATTATAACTTTCATCACTGCCATCATCACAATCTCTTTTTCCATCGCATCTCTTTTTTGCGCTAATACAAATACCTGTTTTACACATAAAATAATGGAAACCTTGACAATCTATGAGTTAATAAAAAAGATTTTACTGAATTTTAGATAAAATATTCGCAAATCACTCAGTCATGCTGTGAAGCTAGTTCACAGCGAATTTAGGTAAAATAAACACAGACAGCAGCGACTCATCAGCAAAATTTTGCATGGGTAATGATCGTTATAATCTAACGAAGTACTTTTCAGAAGTTATTAGAAACCTTGCTGCTATACTCACGTACAACATTTCCACTCATCACTTCCATCTCGACAATCTTTTTCACCGTTACAACGTTTTACCATTGATATGCACTCTTTTGATATTTGGCATTGATATTCCATTAACGGATCGTAACACTGAACATCTGTTAAAAGTAAAATTTCTCATTAATTCATGACTCAGTAAATGAATAATAACGTAATGGTAATGCAGTGATTTTTTGTTGATACCTTTTTTACAGTTCATTTCATCACTTCCATCATCGCATTCATTTCTACTATTGCATTTTCCTCGTTTTACAAAGCATTGTCCATTTGCACATGCGTCGAGTCCACGAAGCTGACAGTTATTCCATAATATTATTGATTGATTTTCTAATTTAACAGCAAACACACGACCTGAACAAAAGCTTAACAAACTATAAGTTATTAATTGGAGAATAGTATCGGTATATTCTATGATCATGATTCTTTTAGCCAATAAAGGAAAGAAAAATTCAAATTTTTAAGCTAAATATTTGCGGCGCCAAATTAACTGAAGGTGACTCCATAGTGTCCGTACCACATCTACATTGACTTCTGTCGTGTAAGCTGAAAATTCGAATTGAACAAAAAATCTATTGATCAGATCTATAAGTCTTACATCAAAATCGCTCAGAAATATTACCATCATCAGAAGCCATTCATGAATATTTTTGATTTTTTATGTTTAGAAGAACTAGAATCCATAAATTTTCTCATATAAAAAGTAAATATATATCTCCAACTGGTCAAGGAGCTTACGTAACAAAAAGACAGAGTTCTTTTCAGATATGGTTGGAAAAATTCCGAATCACTTTGCGTATTCAAGAGACTATATCTAGCAATTGTTTTTTCAAGCCTTTTTTCAGATATTATAAGATTATCAAAACAAAAGAAAAAGTCAGAAAAAATGTTAATAATTAATATTGATAATTAAAATCAGTTTTCTCCGTTCTATTCAATGATGCAAAAATCAATGGAATTACTTTTTAAATGAAAATACAGTAATCTGAATATAGGACAAATTCTTAGCATTTTTTGCAATTCTGACATCTTTTTTTCTCCCTTATCCACTTAAAAGGGATAATTTTAGCCAATAATATCTATATTGAGAGAAACTTCTAGTAAAAAATCTTTCAACTACTTTTTATTCTGAAAGTACTGATACGTACATAGAGCTACAACATACGAGAGTCTGATGTTTTAATTTCGATCTGGTTTTAATAAAGAAAATAATTTTTGGTAAGACTCAATCGGTGCAGGCATATATCAGAATTAGGTTTCGCTAATATAGGATTTCGTTGAAATGATACTGAAATTTGTTTGATTTATAACTTCCTGAGTAAAACTAATTCTGGTATGTTTGAACAATCTCCTAAATGCAACAAGTCGAACCCATGCAATCTATCGAAAGTGTTCATTATAGATGTGCAAACTGGCGTCTCAATGATTTTTCTACAATTTTTAATATCCGATACCTCTACTAAGTGGAATTAAGGCTTTTTAAAATTCAATCAGTCATATTTTTGGATAAACAGGATACTTCCGGGTTTTTAAAATTTCAAGGAACTAACTTATTATTATAAGGTAAAGTAGAAATTAATAAGGCGCATTTTTCAGTTTCTTTTCTATATTATGGTAGTCTAGCACAAATACTCAAGCTTTTCTATTTTTTCTTTTAGCCGTTTTTACACGTGCAATTTTCCTCCGAAATATTCGATATTTCATAATGTATTTATATACTATACTTTAAGCCACGAAAGAAGTACACAAACTCTTCGATCAAACGAGTAAAATGCATAAGAAAAAATGTCCTTTAGACGCTTAAAAAATCTAATACTACAAAGTAATATTATGAAATTAGACCACAAGTTATTAACGAATGTCTCTTTCAAGTCCCATCAAAATATGCAATAAATATCATCCTTTGTTAAGCCAAAAGAAGTTGAAATAGCACATTTTCTAGCCTTTCAAAAACTCAAAACAAAGTGAACTACTCTTCACTCCATGGCTTTAGACAACTACGTCTGCTTGTGTTCGTCGGTTCTACAAAATGTGTGCAATCTTGTTTAAAGCTATTTTGATAGAGATATAGTATTTTTTTTATCGATCACGATATTTTTTCAGTTTTTTGGAATGATTTTTCGTCTTCTCTTACTCACATAAGATACCGAAAACAGATACAAGTGTATAATTATGTCATGCATCCAATGGTGAAAGGCATTTTCCAGAAAAGTAGAAGAATACTGGAATGTCATGTTGGTACGATCTGGCTCCTGATCTGTCAAACCAAAGTAGCTTTTTTCGGAACCTTGAAGGTTAGTTTATGGCTTACAAGCTATTTTTATTAGAAAAGCCAGCGAATAGAGTGTAAAAAGACGCTGAATAAACGAAGGGATTCAGCAACGTCTGATAATCACAACAATTGATTATTTTCGAGTTTTTTCAAAAACCCTAGACCAAAGATCAATTAAATAGATAAAAATTCTAAAATCCGAAGAAAAAGCGATTGTTGACTTGGTGAGATTCCTTCGTTAAACGAAACTATTAACAGTACCATTCTTTTCTGCATCGAAAACACTTAGATTTATAAAAAAATAAATACAAAAAAAAAGTTAAAATGCAATATCTGGGATATTTATGTTTCATCATATTTGTGAAATATCGACTTTTTAAGATTAGCTAATCGAGCTGTTGTATGAGGAATAATCAACTCGGGATCTTCGGGTGTTATAGCTATGTTAGATGTATAAAAATTTTTTACATTTTCATCTAATAAAAGTTTTGATTTATTCACCACTGGAATTTGTAACAAATGTTTATTTGACTCTTGTAAATGTTTAATCCAACAATTGAGTCCTGCTTCACTTTGTGTACCCAAAATACAAATACTCAGTATAAAACCATCATCCATTTCATGAACGGAAGGTGGAATGGAAACAGTTGACTCTGGTTCAAACGGTGAACGTAAATTATTAACTAGAAAAGAGGAAAATAAATACAAACAAATTTAAGCAAAGTTTGAATGTATAACAAGTTAAATATTGGAACTAATTGATGAAAACATATCAAGATCTGAACAATACAACTAATATTCTTCATGTACTTATTGATGAGACATGAATAAATCCCAACAAAAATCCGTCACATACCATCATCAGTATCAAATTTTTCAAATTTTTCTTTTCTTTGTCTGTAATCTTCTGTAGCATCTGCACGTAATATTAAATATTGTACAGACTTTTTCCTAATGTAAACTGTAAATGGTCCTTCAATACTCAGTGATTGTTGAGCTTCTTCTAATTTAAGAAGTAATTTATTCTGTGATGGACTGGAAGTATACATCAGCCAACTTTGCTCATCTAAATCAAACATATAAAGGTGTAAAATTAGATTAAGTAATAAAAAATAAATCTGGTAAGACAAACAAACGAAGAAAGATTGAATAAAACAAGATAAAAAGTGGAAAACAAAATAGTTGAGGATAAATATAAGCAGCATTATCTTATTTTCATTAACAAATAGCTCTTGACAACCTTTTTCTTCTTCTGTTCTTTCTCTCAATTGACATTTCTCTTCGATTCTCGCTCTAGTACTCGTTTTCATTCATTATTTTTTAATTGAAAATTTATCTTACCCACCTACAGCGACGTCTGTATCGATTGATATTGTATGAGTGTCAATAATTTGTGTTTCTACATCAACACTCTCGGTCATTCTTTTAAGCACCAATCTTGCTATTTCACGATCATTATTTGGCAATTGCCATGGCATAGGATAAGGATTTTTATGCATAAATTTTGGTGCCCAATATAAATAACGTGCAAATTTTCGTACAGGATGAGCCCATGGACCAAATATTTCTCGTAACATATCAACAACTTCCAAATCGGGATGTATACCATAATCTTCCATTTGTGATAAAATCGCATTAGCTGTCTCGTTTTGCTTTGGCCAAAATCGAACACTAACCTGCAAGTTTGATGTATGACGATAGGGACCTAAAATGATTGAATATCTCTAACATTTCATTCAAAAGTTGTTTTGTCAATACATACCCACAGGAAAAACTGTCAATAATTTTTTATATGCCTCGACGTCTGTTTCAACTTTGAAATCTTTCATCCGTTTCATAGCTGCACGAATAAACTCGACATGACCACGACGATTTGGAAATTGAATTTTATAAGCATCAACAACATCCTAAAAGAAAAGAAGGATCACTAGTTAGAAATGAAAAATATCTAAAACAGTGACCATTCATGAATTTTCTAATGATAGGATAAAATCGTTTTTTTTAAAACCTTTTTCTTTTGAGAAAAATGATAATACTTATACGTACGAAAAAAGCTTGCCTATTTTTGTGTAGTGTTTGACTATCGAATTGATTTGTGTGAAATGCAATTTGGTTCGATGATATATATGGTCCGATCATGTTTTCAATTCGGTCTCTGTCATCGGTATGTTTATTATTATGTCGCTCATATTCATTCTCTTTATCTTTATCGGATGTCTGATTAGTTTGAATCAAACGCTTAGACTGGTTGACAAACTGAAAAGAAACAAAATAAATAAACAAAAGAGTGCAGCTGTGCTGAGAAGAATTAAATACGAACCACTTTCAAAGATTTTTCAGTCGATGCGGAAAATAGATGAGACAAAAGTCTTACACGATATAACGACGATCCATTCATTTCTAAAATCTAAAAGTAAATCATATCATAGATAAACGTCCAACAATCTGGGGCAGCGTTTCTAATAACATTTTGTCATTAGTAGTACCGATACATTCTATTCTTTTGGTACACGATCCAAAAAAAGCGCGCAGTAGTCAAACATGAGAGTCTTGAAGATCTGTCTCCTATGAGTTTCTTTCAAATAACTACGATTTTTACAATTAATTACAGATTCTACACAGACAAAATACACAATTCTAAGCATGTTCATTGTACACCGAACGATTTGAAATTATAGACGAGATCAAAAACAAAACAAGTTACACGTAATCTGTATTCACTAATCATTTCTCCTCTCCAACTCTCCATCTTTTCTCATATTGTTAACCCAGAGTCTCTAATGTAACAAACTGTAAATCTAAATTCCAAAGTGCACACGACATAATTTGCCTTTTCCTGACGGATGAAAAGACTATATTTTCAAAAATTAGATTGTACGTACAACTTGTTTCCACGAATATAATTTGTGAATTGAAACTTTGATCTGAGAAGCATGTTTAAAATGTTATAACAGCATCGATTAACAGAGCCATTTCTTTAAATATTTTCAGGAATTTTAACGATATTAAAAAGTTCATTTTCCGTTCATAGTTCACTTTAACTCCGTGTATTTCGAGAAAGGATTTTATAGTCACTAATCAATACAACTGAATATCAGAAGTAATAAAATATCCAGTTTTGTAGCTATATTTCTTATAACATTGATTCGTTATCGAAATTGGCGAATCAAAATATAGTATCTATTCCGCTATGCATGAATTCATACCACTTTTTAGCTATCCCGTAAAACTTGAGATCGAAAAAGTGAGCTGATTGTCAATTAAGGTTCTAATTTAATCTACTTTTTCTTTGAATTTTAATGCACGAAAGGCCGTTCAAAAACAACAGTATTCATATTCTCTATAGGAAACGACGAAAAAAAACTTTCTTTATTCACTTTCTACTTATATATGATAGAGTTCACGGTTCTGAACAATTGTGCTGTTTAGGATGGTATGAAATACGGTTTCTAAAAGACAGTAGAAGTTGTTTTCGGTCCATCCCGTGCGATTTGCGCGGACTGTCCGGAATGGCCCATTATCGAGAAATATGAATAGCTGATTGTCTATAACTACCGCGGTTTCATTCTAACCGTCAGTTTTTCTGTAGCTGGGTAAACACGCTTTCTAAGTTCACGCCAGAGGTGTGCACAGGACACTTATTTTCGACCTGTTTTGCCCTGCCGCCCTGGGCAGTCCTGTCCTGTCTAAAGAATGCTTCATAAAAAAGTTTCCTTCGAGTGCGGTTCCGATTCTCCAGTTAAACCTGAAACGAACAGGACCACGGTCACCGCTTCTTGATTTCTAGGAGGGATTCTTTCAAAGGATGACAAGCAAATATCTCTTTTTGTAGCTTTCTCAATAGTGTATTTTGAGTTGTTAAAAGAAATACACGTAAAAATGTCTCAGTTCTGAAAAAAAGGAATCTCTAAGAAACTGCGATTCTGGTTACATTGTGAGAACCAGCACCGCGATTTCGATTCCTGATGATAATCGGAAATAAGAGAACCGAACATCCCTAATGGTCAGACAATGGTTACATTCCCTATCTGGGAAACATCTGATTTTCGTCTTGCAGGACAAAGCTTCCTGCCCTGTCCTATCCGGCAGGGCGGAGCAGGAAGACATTTTTTTACGAATCATTCTTTAGACAGGACATAATTACCCCAAACAAGAAAAATAAAAAAAACGATTGTGTTCGTTTATTTTCGCAATTTCTAATTAATTAATCACGAATACGTCTAAAGTACTACATCGTAATCTTGAATTATTTTCAGTTTTATAGAAAATCGACTATAAAATCCCTGAGGATTTTCAAATTCATAGAAAATCCTCACCGATTTTTCAACTTTATAGAAAATGTTGATTTCCAAGATTCTTGACAAACGACTGGATTTTCTAGAATCTTAAAAATCATGGAGGATTTTCAGATTTATAGAAAATCAATGGATTTTCTATAAATAATTGCCACGATTGATGTCGCTGTAACCGACGAATCAGAAGCAAGATGCGTTCATGAAAGTGGCAGTTCTATAGCTATTGTCACAGCCATGGCAGAACTGACTAGCGGGAAAGGGTGAAGTTAAGTCATCACCACATTTTGGTGATAGCTTATTGTTCGAGGTAACACCAAAAATTGAAAGGCGATAATGGCTGCTGTAGTTACCGAACGTTACTGAAATTTTAAAAAGTGAGATTTGAACAGTTTTAAAGAGTTTTAAACTGAATCTCAAGTTAAAAGGGGTTTTAAGGCTCCGAAAACTAGTTTTAGCGCATAAAAAGCAGCGTGTAGAGGCTCATTGACAATTTTTGATCGGCAAAGTCATCCTATAACTCCTTACTTGCATGAAATGCGCGATCTTATCAGTTAAAGATCGTCGATCGAAAAGAAGAGAGAAGGTTGATATGTCTCATACCGTTTTTTTAAATTTTTTATTTTCACTCTTTCATTAGTCAGAACAGTAGTTATAGTTTAATTCTTAAAATTTTGGTACGAATTATAGTTATAGTTTTCATCACACTCAACGATAAACAGTAATACGAAAAAAAGATTTGTTTTAGGGTATTGTTGGTTTATGTGTTCTAATCGATCAAAGTCATAGCATTATTACAGTTTTTTCTTTCATGAAAACGTTTTTCACTTTTCTGTATATAGCAAAAGTTTTGTGAAATATATTTATGAAAATGTAGTACATCACACTTAACTGTTTTTTGGTCTTTATCAGACAATTTTATGCGTTAAAAAACTGTATTGTGAAATATATACCCAATCAAGATGAATGAGTAAACCATATTTACATGTTTAATATCAGTAACATCGTTTAAATAGATCATCGAGTATGTTTCTAAGTTTTTGCAGTTGAACTTGTTCACTGGCAACAGTAGTTTATTGACCATAATCCTAGAAATATAAAACAACATGGAAATAAATATATTGCATGTTTATTACTATCAGTTGACACTGCTATGGTTGTTGTACTAATAATATTTGAGGTTTTTTGTTTGTCGTTGTTCTTGTTATGGCCCTTCAATTAATGATCAAGATCGTTGATGGAGTCTAGACAATGAGTAGTTAATGCCACATAGTAGACATTTTTGGCTTAGTGGGTGGATATTTTATTCTTTTCTTGTTAAAAAAGATTACTTTTGTTTGGTTTGACTACGTATATCTCAAAATGTCTATTTCAGCAAGAATAGCTGAGACCTCAGAATAGATTAGCCAATATGAAAAATCACTTTACAAACACTTTTACGTTTTGGCAAAATGTCCATCTGGATCTCCGCTGTATATTGTAAACCAGAAAAGAAGTGAATTTTTCTCACAGTTTTATGATTCTTTCTTTCTTAAAAATACTAGAACGTTGAGCATCAATATAACTTGAATCAGATTTTCTACACAACAATGTGTTTAGCTATCGGGAAACTAGATTTATCTCTGTTCGAACGATGTCGAGTAATTCTCTATGAAATTTTTGTCAAACTAGAATCTAGCATCACTTTTATGATAGATACGATACTGATCTCGGAAAAATCTTTGTTTCAGCGAATGTATTATTTTCAAATTAAAATTCTCTGATAGATCCACTTATTAGAAATCTAACAACAATCTAACATCTTCAAATCTAACATTTTTATGAGCTTTTATCCTGGTCCTCGACCTTTATTTTATTATAAATTAAAATGGATATTGTCTTCGAAATCGTTTTATTGACACAAAAATTAAAAATATCTTTTTACCGCTTTCCGCTTTTTAAAACAAGGTCAACACAAACTTACTCAAAATTCAATCAGGAATCAAACAGGTAATGAAAAGCACATTAAAACTTGCATTTAAAGCGAGAAAGGAATGTGCCATTTTTCAGCAGAAAAGTTACAGCCGCTGTAGCATGACGCTCATCGCCATTTTTGCATCAAACAACTTAGTTACTTGTACAAAAACACTTTAAACTGAGCCTTGAATTTAATCCGCTATTCAAAATTAAGTATAATTTAAGCTTACGTCAAAACATGCATCTGTAGAGGCCAAAACACCACAAAATAAAATGGCTATTGAATTTGGTGATGACGTTTTTGGTGATGATTTATCTTCACCGCGGGAAAGAGCAAAGAGATGGATCTGCTGACAAGTCTGAACTCGCAGGAAAATGATTTAGGACACTGGTTTAGGCAGCGAGATTCGCTCTCAAAGGGAGCTCACTCCTCTTAAGTTGACCGGTCTGAGAAAATCACCGCAGAGTTGAAGATCGTTTGTTTTGGACCTGAATTCGTATTTTTTAGATTTCGTTTAAGTAGAGCTGCCTCCTGTTCCCACTGTGCGTGATCACTTTTACTCGCGAATGGAGGCTTGCTTTTTTAGTTTAACGACTGAAGATTGTTTCTCGCCCGATATTTCTGCATAGTTTTTTCCTGTATGTGTCTTTGTTTGCTGCTGCGGTTTCGTTATCGTACATCTGCTCAATGATTTACAACTCCGCACTTTCATCAGATTTTGAAAGATGTTACTTCTCGGAAGTAGTTTGATCAAAAACATTGCAGCAAGCGACTTTCAGACATAACTCGCTCTGGCTCCTAATCCAGATTTTTCTGTTTCGCTATTTAGTATCTTCCAAAAATTTAAGGCAATTTAACAACAAGAAAGCAAAAAACAAAATTTAAGACAAGAAAACAACAGACTGTTTCTTTCTTAATGATTTTTAATTACATTTTTACTGTTTCTCAATAATATTTAACGGCTGAATTTCTCTGTAAAAATTCGTTCTGTTTATACAACAGATTTGTGACAGCTGTGCTAAACTCTGACGCAAGGAAGAAGTGCACTACTTTTTGAAAGTTATTATAGAAAATCCATGTTGGTTCCAAAATCGGCGTCGATTTTCTATAGGACTGTCCAGAATTATCTCAACGAGACACACTGACTGTCCATAATGAGGTAATTCTGGACATTTGATAGGGACTCTCTGGAAATTGATGAGTACTAATTAATCTTATTGAATTTTAACAAGATTTTTACATTAGTAGATAAAGAAATGTTCTGCCTATCCATCTGCGAAGCGTCGTTTTTTCCCGAGTAAAAATGGTTCAGGTACGCTCAAAATCCTGTGAAAATTATAGTTACTGTCCCGAATTATCCCAACCTATTCTAATAGTAATAAAGAACATAGCCGGTGTTGATGCTAGCATTGAAAAGACGAGTGATATGTTGAATGAGAGAAGGTGTGTGGTTCCGCAAACAACGATTGTGAATGTTGTCAGGGCCGGGTGAGGTGTTGCCGAGAGATTTTAAGCAATGCTTTAATTCTTTTTCTGTAATGAGGGGGACGTTATTGAATTGTTGTTTGTAAGTTTTTCTAAGTTTGTTTACGATGTTCGAAACATGATCATGAAATGGAATTGTGTCAGCCGAGGATTTATACACATCGTTCTCGAAGTACATTGCAAACATCTCACATTTTTCGCGCAGTGTTCTAGCTGTTTGATTTTGATGTTTCAAAACACTATTGTAAGTCTGTTTTGTTCGTTTACTATGAAATTTACGAACCGTCGCCCATACCCGAGATGAATTCATTTTTGGCCGACATAGCGAAGATAGAAGTTTTTTAAATCGTGCATTCCGATCGTTACGTAAAGAGTTCGAAAGTAATATTTTAGATTTGTAGTATTCTGATTTTGCAACGTCCGAATTTGTCGTTTTCCACTGTCGATACCAATAGTGTTTGTCGGTTATTAATTTTTTTGTAACTGTAGTAGGTTCGAAGGATTTCAGTGAGTTTCCGGCTTGCGGAATAGCCGCTTTCGACGCAGAGACAATGCATTCTGTGAGAAATGCATTGTACTGTTCGATTTCAGTTGGAGATGTGACTGTTTCATTTGCGTTCCATCGAGAAAGAGAGTCGTTCAGAATCTGTCGATACATGGGCCAGTTCGCTGATTTAAAATTGTAAGAGAGACGAGGAGATTGTGGTTTGCGATCAGCACAAGCGTGGAGTTCGAAAGTTAGTGGGTTATGTCCACTGTTTACACCGAGAGAAGAATGAGTTGTAAAGTTCGAAATGAAATAGATGGTAGGTTGACTCGCAATCACCCAATCTATCTTTTCTGAATAGTCATTTCTCTCAAAAGTCGTTGAAGAATCTTCAATGCACATAAAAATTCCTCT
>CAJNOQ010002985.1:0-21917 GCA_905250885.1 Didymodactylos carnosus | reverse complement strand
TATCCGCTTTGGACGTTTGCCTTTTCGGCATTTTGTTCTTCTACATTTTCCTCTTCGACGTTTTGCTCTTTTTTTATCGACATTTTCCTTTTCGACATTTTTCCTTTCGATATTTTCCACCAAGACCGATGTTATATCATTATAAAATATAAATAGTGGTTTTTCTTCTGTATAAAATGTAGTATACTCTTGTGATAGAAATGAAATGATTAAACGAAGTTTTGTTGTTGAACAACGCATATTTGATTGAATATGTTCAATTAAACATTGTCTTAATAAATATAATATTGAATTATTACTATTGCTAAGTTTATCTTTTAAATCATCAAAAAATAGAATATAATAATTTGTTTCATTTGATTGATTAAATAATGTTAATAATATACGTTCAATAATATGAATAACATGTAATGTGTGACCATAATATTCATTTAGATTAACATTAGTATTAATGTTAATCTAATTATTAATAAATAATTATCAATGATATTAATAAATTGAAGTTATCAGCAACAAAACAAAACTTTAAAAAAAGCAAACCGTACTTTTACAGCTGAACTTTCAGCAAGTTGAATGACATGCAAATGACGGCCTCAACCCTGAATACAAAAAAATAGTTAGGTTTGTAAAATTACATTCTGGCACTTTGGAGGACTGGTTTGTGATATCCATGCTAGACAAGCTTTTAACTTTGAAATTAATCAAACACCATTTTCATATTCAATTTTTAACGCTGAATTCGAAAAAATTGTTTGAAGACTTCAAAACAATATAGCGCTGAGATATTAAGGGATTTTTTGAGTTTTTATGTCCTTCAAGTCTTTTAAATTTTTTACCATAAAAAAGATTTTTTCAAAGATTTTCTCGAAATGTGTTTTTCATTAGTCCCTTCAATCCAGTCAGATTACGTCCCACCGAAAAAATTGGTCCAATCGAGCACAAATCTTTACCACACATATTTCAAATTCTATCTTAGATTGAAAACTTTTTTTTAGCATTTTCGATTGCAACTTTCGGTGTGAGAAGGATTTTAAAATCAAAAATCGGTTTTCTATACAGGATTTTTTGAATATATCGAGAAGGAAAGAATATTTTTCTAAAAAACAATTTTCATCCTGAGGTAAGGTCTGAAGTATCTGTGATAAAAATTTGAGCTCGATCGGACCATTTTTTCGAGGCATCCTAATGTGACTGGATGAAAACTGGAGTGTTCCAGAAAATCCATACAAGAACATGGCAAATATACATCGATTTTCTTTCTCGATGTTCTGTCTCTGCTATAAATTGGGACTCAATCGGACGTGTACTTCGCATTTGGCAACAAGGTGAAAAAAGAGAGGGGCAACCCTTAAACGATTACACCGTTTGTCAGAAAAAACACAATTAATAGTTGGTTACGGTTTTTTGCTGGAACGAGTATTCTCTCTCTCTCCTCTGGAGTCTGGATCGATGCAATCGAAACTCTCTTTACAAGAACTAACGCTTGAATCTTATATTTTAGATGAAAAGAAACCACAGATATCTATCCCGATTTACGAGGAACGCATGTGATTCGGTGAAGTGCACAATTTCCAAGTGTGCAGGATCGCGATTTTCACTAGAATATTTTTAACTAGTAGATAGTTTTTCTAACACTAGATAATTCATCAACGTACGAACAAATATGCTGCAAGTTTATTACACAAAGACAATCCTTGTACAGTCAAGGAACAGAACCGAACAAATTGCACTTCTGCAGAAAAATGTAAAAGTAAAGTTTGACATTATGTCATATATCATGTAAGGTTAAGTAAATTCAAAATCAGAGCGCTTTATACTTTTTCGATTTTTTTACATAGGTAGATGCAACTCGTCGAACTGAATCTCACCAAGTTCTTTTTTTGAGGAGAATTAATTTTTTGACGTCAAAACGGACGAAAAACTGAAGAGAGCCAGTGTTAAAAAAAAGGCGCTTGTTATAGGAAGTAGGCTACAGCTTTTTAACAGTAAGAGCTAGAAACCTCAAAGCTTTTTTCCTGAATCCACCTGAAAAACTGATTTAGACAATACTTTTTCGAACTTTTCAAATAAATTTTTGACGCAAAAAATCGAGTGAGACTTTGACGAGAAAAAAAGTTCGATATTGCCTTTGAAAGTAGCTAAGTCTGTTTTGAAGAGAGATAGAGTCGATATTTTGCGATGGATATCTTCAGTAGATAGCCTTCTAAAAAAGACTGTATGCGTGTTTCTCAGTTCCTTTTCGTTCCTGTGCTAGAGCGTTCTTACGGTTCACAGTGAAAATGAGCCAGCTGATTTTGCCTTTCCTGTCGGAAATTCAAGTCAAAATTTTTGAAAACCGTGTTTTTATAGGTAAAAGAGCATGAAAACGACTTTATAAAACAAGGTGAGCTATAAGCCTCGTAATCTACTGTGAATCTAAAAGCTTTCCCAAAACTCTTCCCCGATTCTCAGAGGTCTAATAGTATTTTTAAATTCAAAACAATTCCCACGCCTACCTTCGATGGGCGCTCGCACCCAGGATACCTGAGAAATGTTGTGAGGATCGTATTTATTCAAATCAAGTGTAGACTCCCTTCCGTACAATATATATTGTCGATTTCTGCTCGACAGATGCGGAGAAGAGCTGGGCAAGTTCTGCCATAGAGTAAGAAAACTAGAACAATCTTGCACTCAGTTTTTAAAAGTAATTTGTTCGTAAAAACTCTTGAATAACCTTGTTCTCAAGCCATATTTTCAAACAATTGGGTCATAATTTCCATGGGTCTGAAGGAATTTGCTTTCAAGTCAAAAAATTTATTTACTTTGCAATTAAATTTTTTTACGAAGTAAATATAGGTGAATAGCATAGCCATTGTACCGTTTGAGACTATGAAATTAAAAAAATAAAGTTGAATATAGCCTAAAAGACTTGATCTGAAAAAAGGATAAAGCGTTTTTCTGGCTGCTCTAACCAGAAACACTTTAAAACTACCTTTATCTTTATACTCAGAATAGTCACAAAGTTTTTAAGGAGATGCTTTGACGGGAATTGGGTTTGACTTAAACAACTCTATTTGTATTTATTTTATCTTCTCTTTGTTCATTGGGGAATGCTCTCTTATTTTGTTTGTTTTTAGTTATACACGTATCACTAAGGCTTCTGTTTATCAGATGTTATAAATTACTTAACGTTTACTTTCTTTTGTGATGTCCTTGTTTATGCAAAATAAATTTGAACTTGAACTTGAACTTAATCTTGAGAAGTTCTTTGTTATTTAAAAACAAAGAATGAAAATTAGTACACGTTAAGTTTGTATTTATACGACAAAAAAAGGATGAAGTCTCTACGACATTTCATCGCAACGCTGTGTCAAAAAGCAAATTTAATGCAGAATTTTTGCCTCATCTGTGATTGATCAAAAACTGCTGGAGAAAGAGAAAAATTAAGGCTAATAAGAAAGACTAAGATTTTACAAAGATACAGATAGATATAAAAGACAAGAAAGTAAGAAAAGAATGACTGTTATGTTTTCATCGAACTATTCATATAAGCAAGGGCTCCCCTCACTATGAGATTACCCTTTATTCTTCCAACTTAATAGCTCAGAATAATATTAACTACTATCAAATGAAAGAGCGCGCCGAGTTCTATATATTTTTCGATGAAGAAAAGTTATGCTGCACCTCGGGATCTTGAGATGAAGATTTCTGAAAAACCCGGTTTTCTATAAAACCTAGTGATCTTAAAGTTTCTTGCAGAACTTTTTCAGCCATATCATTGCACAGCCCCTTCAGTTCTCCACAAAATGAGAAACTAGATTTTCTAGAAAACCGGCTTTTTCAGAAATCTTCATCTCAAGATCCCGAGGTGCTGCATAACTTTTCTTCCTCGAAAAATATGTAGAACTCGGCGCACTCTTTCATTTGATACCAATTTCAAGGTTCTAACTTAGGGAGTATGGTCAGCAGATATTCTACAAGCTAAGCCGAATCCATCGGAAAAATGACGAAAATGCATTTAACTTGTTATGGAGGTAAAATGGATATAACGTTTTTTCTAACAATGCTAGAGGCTTGCGGTTTTCACCATTCAGTTTAGCTTGCTGAGCTCTATAATATCAGGTAGGTATCGTCACGAACGTCAAAGGTCGATATAAATAGTGGTAGGTTTTATATGGTTTGAGCCTATCCGTCGATGCCGAGTTTTTCACGTCGGATCGAACTTTCTGCTACAATATCTCTGGTCGGACAAAATATTTTTTGGCCAAAATTTTACTATAGTAGCTAAGACGTTCTGGAGAAAGTTTGGTGGAGGTGTTATTTAAAAAGTATTCAAGTTATTGAAATTTCAAGTTCCCCGAAAGTTTTGAATTTTCTGATTTTAAGGCTATGTTTTGTGTTTTCAATGAACAGGAGTAAAATTTCTTATGGACACAAAAAGATGATTTTGTGCAGAATTTGATGAGGAGTTTATTGGTGGAAATCGATTTCCGATATCTGCTTTCATTGCCGAGTTGCAGCATGTTTAATCAAAATCACTCCACATTGGAGACTATATGAGAAAAACTTGATTTTCCAGCCAAGGACAAGCAATTTTAGAGAACCGACAACAGGTTCGGATGTGCCTAACAATCCTTTATCCAACCATAACATAATAGTTTAGTTTCAAGGGAGTGGCAGATCTGCAGTCTTATCCGGAGGGATCCTTTGAAGCTAGGAACGATTTTAATGTTCGGAAATCCGTTTTCATCTCTGAACTTGAAAGATCCAAATTTCTCTTTTCATACTCATATGAGTCACTGCACGAGAAAGACGACTGTTTCTCACAGAAGCGCACTCAATGACCATTTCAGATTTTTTCCCAAGGAGTCTCATCTTATAGAGCATGTTCGAAAGCCTATAAATCCAAACTTTTAGGCTTCCGGAACTTTTCGTTCTGTAGATATGGAATTTTTCGACTAGAGTAAAGTTCGAGAAGTTATACGCGTGAAAAACGTACATTTCGCTTTTCTCGTGAACGAGAACAGATGGAATCGTGATTTTTTCAGGGTAGGTAGTACTTTATGTCTATCATGAAGTCGGACTACTTGCAGTAGATAGTACACTCGGTGTACAAAGCGGGTGAGAATCACCAAAATATTTCGGTGTAGCCATTCGTAAATGGACTACAGTTGGCTGAAAGAGCATCATGGACAGCCGGGAGATATCTTACTTTGAGAATTCGTTACTCTATCAGGCTCTATGCTTTGCAAAGTTGTTTAATCCAAAACAAAGGACTTGGTTTTCTAGCCTACAGGTTTTTCAGAAACCCTATTATCAATTTTCCTCATAAAATGGCGATATGCACCTCATCTGATACAAAAAGATTCGGGCTATTCAAAATAGTATTTAGATTGGTTCCAGCTTTTACTGAAAAATCAAAAACAAGGGAGTTCTTATGATTATAAAACACTGTACTACATATATAACACCCAAACGCTTCTTTTGATTGATCCCATCTGTCTAGATATTCTGACCAGCTCAGTTTGTAGAGAATTTCACGGGCTATCGAATGATATTCTTTCGAAAAATATATAGTTTTTCATTAAGACAGAAAACACCTTCGAAGTGAAATAAATTCTTAATGTTTTCGTGTATGATTTAAACATGCTTCGGAATAGTTTTTTAATTTATTTATATCGCTTAAAGATTCATACCAGCAAAGAAATACATCAGCCAAGGTACGAACATCAGCAGTATCTAAATTTAAATTTTTCGTACCGCTTCTTGGTGTTATATGAGGAGCATCTCCGGCTAAACAAACTCTTATACTGCATTAGTTCAATAACTAACTTCTTAAAGGAGATATAGATTTTTCAATAAATGGCTCCTCAGTGAACTACATACCATTGAAACGAATATTTAACTCTTTCCATATTCTTCCATCTGCTAATCTGTTTGTGTTACACTTACAACATCCATATTAGTGTTCAGTAATCCATTCATGAAATGCCATCCCTGTGGCATGTGTATACTGATCTAAGAATAGACAGAGTAATAATAACACTACCTCGTACTATCACTAAATAATAGTATTACAAAAACCGATATTGATGTGGTTAAAATGTTACTTTGATGTAAACATGAACGGAAGAACTTAGAATGTGCCTATGTTGTTCTTTTCTTCTATATAACGAAAAAATCTTATAGTATAATATGTGCCTTTCATACAAGAGATATTAGCTTTGCTAGTCATACATGAATGATGTTAGTTCCTTGAAACATTTTATTTATGCGGGCATCTGTATATATAGTGTCAACTCCGTCGTTTTTCCATGTACAGAAGTGCAAATTATGATTCTTTTTGCTTGTCATTCGCAAGTGTATTCTTTCCTGTTTCATCGTTAGGAAATACATTGGGCTCGTTGTTCAGTAAATTTGGATCAAAGCCCGCTAAACGGTTATACTCGTTAAATGTTGCGTCCGTTTCTTCTTTTGAAATTATATCACGTATGTCTTTAAAACCATTTGGTGAATGTTCATCGACAATTCTCAAAACTTGCTGGGGTCCTCCTTGACGATTTGAAGTAACTACAGCAGTAGCTGCAGTACGGCGAATATTATCGTACTCTTCGAGCGCTTCTACTGTTGGACCGTACCTTTGAAAACATTGAACTAAAGCTTGTGCATCTAATATAGCTTGTGCAGCACCGTTTGCTCCAATAGGATACATAGGATGTGCAGCGTCTCCAAGTAAAGTAACACGATTGTGTGTCCACTTAGGAAGTGGATCTCGGTCTGTCATTGGAAATTCCCATACTTTCTCCGTTGTTCTAATCATATTAGATATGTCTAAAAAATCAATTTTCATTTCTTCAAATAGTGGTAATATATCCTCAACTCGTCCAATAGTATTCCAATCTGCAGTTTTATGTAATTTTGCGCCCGGTCCATCTAGACGAACATTGCAAAGCCAACAAATTGAATTTGCATTAATTGGATAAACAACCATTTTTCGTCGATTTGGATTACCCATCAGTAACATTGTTCGTCCATCTAAAAACAGTTTATCTACGCGTTGAACTCCCCGCCACATTGCAACACCACTCCAAACAGGTGGACCTTCATCTGGGTATAAAATAGTCCGTACGGTTGAATTTATACCATCAGCTCCAATCAGTAATTTTGCACTCTTTTTTACTATTTCATTACTGCTCCGATCTAGAAACTTCACTTCAATATGTTCTGCAAAAGATTCAAAACCAATAAGTTTGTGTCCTAGTACAACACTTGATTTTCCGACTTTTTCTAGTACATGTTTCCAGAGTAACAGTTGCAGGTCACCACGATGAACAAAATATTGAGGCCAATTATATCCAGCTTCCAGACCCCGGAGCTCTTCATAAATGAATTGTCCATTTCTTGAATAGTATTGTGTAGCTCTTGCGCGTATACCCAATTTATCTAAATCTTCAGCTAAACCAAGTTCATAAAGAAATTTAATACCGTGTGGCTGAATACTAATGCCAACTCCCAGCGATTTGAGAGTTAGTGATGCTTCATAAATCTGAACGCTAAAACCTGCTTTGTGTAAACAAAGTGCCGTTACAAGCCCACCAATGCCACCACCAGCAATTAAAACATCTACATCCGTGTTCATAGGGATAATGGAGGACTGTTGACGAGTTGAATAGTTTAATCTTGATTGTGAAGCATTTTACTTTTTCCCTCTAACCAACAGAATATTCAAAACGACATCATTCATGTGTGACTAGAAAAGCTAATATCTCTCGTATCAAAGGCACGTATTACACTATAAAATTTTTTCGTTATATAGAAGAAAAGAACAACGTAGGCCCATTCTAAGTTCTTCCGTTCATGTTTGCATCAAAGTAACATTTTAACCGCATCAATATCGGTTTTTGTAATACTATTATTTAGTGATAGTACGTGGCAGTATTACTATTACTGGATCAATACTAAAATAAATAAGTTCTATCCTTCGAGCAGTATACACATGCCACAGGTTTATGACCTTAATAGAAGGATAGAGGGATTAAATGAAGTGTGACTTCGTTGCTAGTACTTGTTGCTTGTAAAATAAGAAACAAGCACATGTGTGTTAAACACACGAATCATAGATAAATGGTAAAAGCGAACTTAATTTAAAAGTAGGTTCTCCATCGGATTGCATCAGGCTAACACACAAGAAGTCAAGTAGACAGTTAACTTCTGTTTTTGTTCATTCAGTCTCGAGAACGTACCGGTAGAAAATGAACTTAACGATTAGCCCTAAGTGGCCTTCGTTGTGACACCTCTGCCTACTGATTGCCTTGTGCCTCTGGTAAGACGTGCCTTGGTGGTTTGTCCTATAATGTGGGCTTACCTTAGTGGCTGCTTGCTGCAGGCGAGTGGCAATGTCTTCGAGACTTTGTTGGTAGGTGACTTTGCAGATATTTATATAAGATGCCTCCTGGTGTGATTCCAACATTAGAGATGTATAGCTCGATCCCTACGCATAATCGAGTAGACCTAGAGGTGCCTGTTCTTACCCCCCCTTGCCCTTTTGGTCTGCCGATCCTTCACGTGCTCTTGTACTCTTTATGCATAATGCCCTATCAGTATCGCGTTAAGGGACCAGTTATTAATACCTTTAGAATCTAATCGTAAACTACTAGCTTTTATCTAAAGACGATAATTTTAATCAATTTTTCTAGGAGCTTCCCGATGCTTTATGTATTATGGGGTTTTATGTATACTTAAAATAACAGGCGTGTTTTTTTGACAGTGCAAAGCAGTGTTTTGTCTTCTTCCAAACATGAATTCAAGTTTCGAACAGATTAAGTATAAATACAAGCTTTCAAGTTCAAAATAAACAGTGTAGTTCACGCTTTGTGACGCATTCTTTTGATTTACTAAATTCATTCGAGAAAATATCTAAATCTGCTGGCGACGCCACGTGAGATTCAATGTTTTTTCTAAGCGACCCATCATTCGAAAGATCTACATTCGAACTATTGCTCAGGACAGAATTTTTCTCTTGATTTTTATGCAAATCGTTATTGAATCTGTCATGTACGCCTATCAGCTTTTGTAATTGCGCTCACGGTCCGTTTTATCTACTACATCAGATTAAGTCGATCGTTGATGATTTATTTTTGATTCTGCTCGTCATTATATATTCTTATTCTGAAATCAAAACGAAACGCTTGCACCCTTTTTGTTTGATCTGCGTGTTGTTTGCTCGCAAGTGCTCTCAACTGAGACTCTTAGATATGGTCTTGATTTGGCTTTTATTTTATTTTGAAATAGAAACATTTTAAATATTGTTGAGTTTTTTCCTAAAAATTTATTATTTAGTTAGCACTTATTTGATTATTGAAAACTTGAATTTCGCTCAGAAGATACTTTAAATAAAAGCAAAAAAATATGGTAGCATGAAACGTGGTAGCGAGAATGGAGAAAAATAAAAAGAAGGCTGATTTATTACAGTATACTCCATCGAAATAATTAGAAATTGTGTATCGAATTCTTTAGCGAAAGCTTTTCGAAAAAAACTTTACGGTTCAGACACATCCCTCACTGTCAATATTAAGAAAATTTTTTCCGGTGATTTCAGGAAATCGTTTGATGCAGTTTCATGCATTGGTTAGGAATATCAAGTTTCGCAGAAAGGTAAAATATGTTTGTTAAGCTGCCTGCAAAAAGTTAAATAAAAAATTTTTAATTTTTATCTCTTGGATTTGTTCGAAAGTTTGAACCGCTATACCAGTCGATAGAGAATTTTGTGCTTATTGGATATGGGACCCCAGCCAGCCAGCTGGTGTGGAAAATCTGAATCTACAGTTCGATTCAGAATATTTTTCTCTTACTGTACTGAAATGCTCAGCTCCGATCCTTTTAATTTATTTATAGAGCGCTCGTGTCTACGTACCTTTATTTTATTCGTTTCGTACGCTAACCAATAGAAATCCAAGATGGCTACCATACCTAAAATTCTACGTAGAGCACTTGCTTTACTCAAAGGGTCATGGGAAGCTAAAAGTACTTTCTAAAATCACTTATAATTTTACAGTACCATGGACGATTTTCGACCAATCAGAAACAGTCCATGATTTATCGTTGCATGTTTGAATTTTCATCGAGAGAAATTACTGCGTATCTGAACGCTGGTCGACGTTCTTGTGGATATTCTTGTAAAATTCTTGCCTCTTGTTTTTTCAGACAAGAATCTTGTAAAATATTTTACGTGTATTTTTATCACAAGAATCTTGCAGGAAATCGCTTTCTTGTAAGTTCATACAAGATTGGCGAGACGAATTCTTGTCTGAATTCACAAGAGCTCGATTTCCTGCAAGATTCCTGTGATAAAAATACACATAAAATATTTTACAAGATTCTTGTCTGAAAAAACAAGAGGCAAAAATCTTACAAGAATACCCACAAGAACGTCGATCAGTGAATATGTAATATATTTAATACAACTGCACGTGTCTGATCGTTCGTTTCTATCGAAAGAAGAAAAGTAAACAGAACGAAGAAAACGTTGTTCTGTTTCATTTTGTCGATAAAGAGAATATTGTTCAGATATTACGCAGTCACAGAGAGGGGGTATTAAAGCCGAGATGGAAAAGAAATTTTCTGTATATTTATATATACCAGATAGAAACATAATAAACTGCAGTGCACACTACTGTCATCTGTAGTATCGTTTTGAAAATATCGTTTTCAGCCGAAATATAACTAGATTTTTATTCTAAAACATATTTTTAACTTTAAAAGCTCTGTTTAAAGCTATTTTGACGTAGAGGCTCCAGTTACAAAATGCTCAATGGTGAAAATGTGATTTTAGAACGAAGTGATTTTAGCTTCCCATGACCTACTCAAAAATAATGGAAAAACGTGAAATTTCTTGCATTATTATTGAAAAGAAGTCCTGTTTATAATTATCCCGACAAATGCGACAGAAATAGAGTTGGGCGCGAACTACAAACATGAGTTTGGCGCCAAATCGCTCTAATGAACTTCTCATTTAGTTGTTCTGATACATTCTTTTATTCCTGATACGTACTCAGTATGACTCAAACAATTCACTTTTTTGCATCATGTTCCTGACGAAAAACCGGGTAAAACATTGTGCAATAACTAAGAAAGGCCTAAACTTTCTTTTGAGAAAGTCATATGAAAGATGGTTTCCTGTAGACTTTTGTACTCAGTTTTATCTGCCATACTTTTGACTTGTTTTTCTTCATAGCCGAGGACGTTAGGGGTTGTATTTACTTTATTTTAAAGAGCAAACCGAGGCCATTTAGCAAAGCACATGTTACGACTTTACGCAACTGCGAAAAGTTTCGAACACTTTTCTGATAATCGAACCGCACATATAGAACACTGAGAACTACTGGTGTGAATAGGACTTGTTATTTTCCTCCTACATGGTTTTCAGTCGTAGGTCAACTGATCTTACGGTGTACTACAGAAAGTTTATAAGATTGTGCTAAGTTCTTATACGTATCTCATCATCTCCTTATATAGAAATCTTATAAAGTTCTTGTAGAAATCTGCAGGATTTCTCGAATTATCCTATACAAGATTGAATCTCTACGATCGAAGCTGAAATATATTAAGTTGTGTTTTATTTGAGTTTTTGAGCGTTTTCATGTTCAAAATTCGAAAAAAAAAGAACAGGTAAACTTCCACCGTCCACGAGACAGGTGCCTCAACAAGATCTCGATGAAGCATTAGCGACGCTGACAAAAACAACTGATAGTTTGAAACCGTGTACAGCTCAATCAGCCATCGCAAAACACTACTCATCAACAGGACACACGATGACGAGTGACGATTTTCAAATTCTTGTAACAGAGCAACATCGGTACCGGCTTCTAGTGAAAGAATCACTGATGATACGAGCAAAGACACCCGTACTGAACGGTACAGACAGATCGATACCTCTTTACATCTTTCCAAACGGAATAAGAAGAGAATTATTAACAAGGATAATGGGTGACAAAAGAATGATACCACCGGACACTGCCAAATAGAATAACAACAATGGGCTTAGATAATGTTGTCAAGGTTTTTTATCTCAAACGTTTGAGATTATAAAAATAGGGGTCTTGCTTTTCTGTGTTTTTCTTCTTTCGATCTGTGGAATGTATCACATGTTTCCATGCATGTCAGAGAAAACAAAGAGCCATGTATAGGTTATGTTGCTGTTTTTTGTTGTTAGTATGTTGAAAATGACCGAATAAACAGGTCGAAGTATCCAAATGAAAGGTTTCAAAACAGCCGCATTAATTAATCTATTCTGCATTAAATCCTTGCCCATTACATCTTCTAAAATTCGTCTTCTCATGATTTTATTTAGTTAGCACTTATTTAATTATTGAAAACTTGAATTTCGCTCAGAAGAAATGTTCAAATTGCAGTTTTAACAGATTAGGAGATCAGCAAAAAGGAATATCTATAACTAACTGAACGACGGGGTCTGTGTTGTTTCTACTATGTCTGTAAGATGGCAAGAGTTTTATAGAGAAAAAGTTATGTACTATATGTTATGGTAAATTTAAATGGAGAGGTTTAGTGCTTTAAACGGTTTACTCTCAGTTCGTCCCAAATTGACTTCTCAATTCGTCCCACGAAGCTTTTTTTCTCAGTTCGTCCCATCAACATTTCTCTCGCAGTTCGTCCCATATCAGTTTGCACTTAATTAGCTTTAATATAGTTGTTCGTACCTCTTGCGTACGGTGATATATATGACTGTTGTGTTTGTATAAGCAATTATTTTGGACAAACAACGAGAAAAGCGAAAACAAGAACATAAAGATGCTTTTCGAGGTATTGGATTCTCGAGGATTGTATGACTAAATAATGGACTAGGTTACATGTTTGTGCTCTTTACATGTGTTTCTTTTTCTATTTCTTCTGTGCTTCAGAGAAGAGAAAATTTTTTGTCATCATCTGACTGATGTTGCCTTGTGCATAAAGACGAAACTAGTCTCAAGTGAAACAACTGTAATATATTTATATTATTTGAAAAATGGTAACAGTAACTATTATTTTTAATTCTAGTATTTAAGTACTACTATTTTACTTTAACAGTAAGTATTATTTTTTGATCTGGGTAGTTTTAACTGCTCTACCACATTTTATAACTAATTCAACTTCATTCAGCTTTTTTGATGAACAAAACAGTTTAACTTATTTAGATTTAAATTTGTGATAGTAGTGGCTAACACGACACATTTTGCCACGCACGCGCACTTAGTCTTGTGTACAATACCCATCGCCGTCGTCTAAACTGTTCGATGGTATTTTGCTACGTACACGGATCTTGTATTGTCTACAATACCATCGCCGTCGACTAAACGATGGTACAACACTTTATTTATTTTTAGGCGCAAATATAAATATCTGGGACGAATTGAGAAAAAAATATATGGGACGAACTGAGAGAGAAGTGTTGATGGGACCAACTGAGAAAAAAAGCTTCGTGGGACGAATTGAGAAGTCAATTTGGGACGAACTGAGAGGACAGCCTTTAAACTCTCCTCACCGTCAGTCTGGCTATATTCACCAAATAATATTCTTGGTGAAAAGTTTCTTTTATAGTTAAAATCTTGACTTTATGAGATAGTTTTATGTCGTGGCTCGAAAAAATCTGGTTTATGTACGAAATATTAGCTCCAAGACATCAAAACGCAAAACTTTTAGGTTCAAGAAACCTCCTTCGAAGAGCTCTTCTTGAGAATGTACAACGCTGGTTTCATCATGTTTTACCCAGCTTTCTCTTCGGGAACATGATGCAATCAAGATAAATTATTCATCTCAAGTTCAGCTAGAAGCTTTTATTTTGAGAACTTTCCACAGTCAACATAAAAGAGTACTCAGATTTTAACACACTTTGAGACACCGTTTGATACCTGAAATGGTTAAAAGAAAGGTTTCAAATTTGCAACAACAAGAAGTTGAAAGGATTTGTCTCTTGGCTCTCTCATTAGAATTACCGTACACTAACATAGTAAATTATTTATTTGGCTACAGCAATGCTATTTTGGGAAAGCCAAAAGAGCGGTTATAAACTGTTGATTACTTGACTGAGTGAAATTTGTTAGCTAGTCAATAGCCATTGGTTCTTTTCTCAAAATGGGTTTGAAGAGCTGCTATTCATGTAATAAGTGTTTTATAGTAGTAGAAGAATAGCCGTCTCAGGACAGGAGGAAAGTCGAAACAGGAGCCGAATGTTGTCTTACTGGTTGCTATAACGGCGTCCAAAGAGACTCTAGGCGTTGTCTTTCAAGAAAGTGTCTCAAAATGGTTCTGTTTAAGCAGGGCCAGCGCGAGCAAAATTATGATACCGGGCGAAAATTTATTTTTGCGCCCCCACCCCTTCTGTCTGTACTTGTTGAAATGCGCCTGATCAGTATTAGAAAACCAAGGCGCCCCTTGCTTTGTAGCGCCCCGAGCGGTCGCCCGCCCCTTCCGCCGGCCATGCGTTTAAGAGAAAAAAGAAAATAAAAGTCTCGTTAAAATACATAATTACTAAAAATCTCAGCTCACTGAGCTAAACCTCAAATCTAGTCACGCCATATGTTTTGTTAATCAGTCCAATGACTATTTAAAAAGCGTAAGTAAAAATGATTTCTGCTTCACATTAACAAAATAAGAACCTCATATAAAAGGAACACTGTAATGTCTCGTTTTGAAATGAGAATGACAAAAATCACGCACATATTTGCTGTATACATATATATAGAGTCGTGTAAAAAAAACGCTTTAAAGATATGTATCGTATTACCATTTCAGGCATCAAGAAGGTGAGAAAATAGCTGTTCTCCCATAAGATTTGCGTGCACGAGCATTTCTATCCGTTTGACACAAAAGAATGAAGAAGAAAAAAGCGGAAGTGTCATCTTCCCATTTTCTTTTCTGATTATGAGCACTCCAGAGAGAATAATACAGAGAGTTTTCGGAAATTTTCGCTTTTCAACTCTGCTTGCATACACTTCCAGTAGAGAGATAGATGCACTGCGACTCTTACACTACGGCCTGACCACGTAACGGTTTCCTTTTATGTCACAGTCGACATACAAAATCTGACAAAAATAAAACCGCCAACTTTTAGAGTATGCTCGACTATCTATTGAACGCTGGTTAGAATTTTTGTGGTGCGTTTCTTTAATGAGATACTCTAGCAGAAAGTAATGGGTGTCTCTGAGCAAAATCTGTCACTATAGACACACCATGTGTTCAAATACTTACGTATGGTTCTGTTGTTATTATATTTGTTTTCTTTTTACGTATATCAAAAGTAACAATGTTAACGTATATTTTGAACTATATTTGGCTTTATTTTTCTCTTGCTATCTTTACGTAGAGAAGAAATCAAATATGATCACTGCATGTGTCATTCCGTGACGAAATAACTGTTGAGGTTTAATTTTTCCCTGGCTTCTAGAGCCGTGTAAAAGAAAATGTCTGATCTAATGCTAATTTTTGATGGTCTATCTAATGTAATAATTAGTTTATGAGTGGAGTGTTTCCTTTATTGAAAACAGACCGTTACGGAATGACAAAGTCATAACCGAACTCTTTTGCAAAAGAAATGCTTCTGCCATTTTTTTGCCCAAAAGAATTTATGATTGATTTAGTTTGCAGTGGAAATTATGTGGTAATGTATAGACTTCTTTCGGTTGCTTTATAACTGAAAATCTGATGGCTGTAGTTGTTGAAATTCTTATTTATGTCATTCAACGTTTTCAACTTTTTTTGACTTATCTATTGTGAAAAAAAACATTATTTTTGTTGTTAGAATAAAAACATGTATATAGAATAATCAGTACTGAATGAAATAAGCTGTCGAACACATTGATGTCAAGTTTTCAAGTTAACTGTGTTTAAAACACAAAACAGAAACTCGGTCATTCGAAGCATGGAAAAATAATGTCATTCCGTGACGATAGTATTTCGTCTATATTTCGAAAACGAAACATAGATTTGAAATTCTATTTTTTTCCATAGACAACCCAAAGTCTAGACTATAATTTTTCTATAGATCACATTTCTTCAAACTGTAAGGATGAGCTGAGTTTTGAACATCTTTCCACAGCACCGAAAGCAGCATTCCATTTTCTGCCATTCCATGACGGCCGATATTTTTTCTATAAAAAATTATCCATACCACGAAGTAAAGTAAAACTTTAGGATATTGTAGAGCTTGATGACCCCGATATGTGCAGAATGTTTGAACTTCCCAGCTGTCACCGTTACAAAGAAAACGAGATTGAAAGAAGAAAAAGTGTCATTCCGTGACGTTTGGTCAAGCCGACCACGCAAATAATCGCAATTATATTTAATTGTGGTTGTTAATCGTGATAAAACTAGTGTAACCGTTACTTTAATCACGATTATTTTAAAAATCATGATTAAAGATAATCATGTTTGAAAGATGATTATCTTTAATCACGATTAAATTTAATCGCAATTAACTTTAACCGCCTCTATCGAAAAAACGATTAATATCATACATGAGCGCTCGTATATGAATGCTAATAATTGATACCAGCAAATCATGATTAGTCCGGTTGCACACATCTTCTTAATCACGAGAAGATGTAGTTAATAGTGATTTAAAAAAGTTGCGGTTACATTAGAAAATTCTTAATCGAGATTATCTTTTAATCACGATTAAAGATAATTATTTGCGTACTGTAGCCGTAGTGTTAGAGATCACTCAAAATGTATCATACGCATGTCCTTCCTTTTCGTCGCATCTAAGCACATTCATATCATTCTCTTCTTTAAATACGTCGTATCTAGGTGTACCGATCTATCTTTGTTCTACAGATCTCATTAGTCAAAAACAAGAATATATTTTGTTAACCTAAAAACCTTTTACATCTTTAATTCGATCGAGATGTATAGATCATCGTAGCCTAAAACTATCATAAGGGATATATAAATTTACTCGAATCTGAAATATATTCGTCATTTCTTCTGAAATCTTTCTATAAAAAGTAACAACTCAAGTGCAGATAATAATCTTTTTCATGTAATAAAGGTGTAAGATTTATGTTTGTCAATGTCATGTTAAAGTATTGCTAAGATGCTGCTAAGACAAGGTTTCGACGCTTTTTAGATTTGGTTCTTTTATACATCATTCGATAGAGAAAAGTGCGCTGATCAGGAATATGTGGTCCCGATCGTTTTTCGAAGTTGCTTTCGAGGTGAAAAAGCCGAAAAACTGAGAGCGACTGAAGATCTCGAAAACGGTAGTCTAGCAGTATTTAATCGATAACTTTTCACCACAACGTCATAGAGAGGTACGGTTTCGATATTCGGATTCAGCAGCCAAAACTGCATCGAATGAAGTACTTTTTAGTGTTTCATACTTAAAACTGGATTTTAGCCAAAATCCAAAACCCAACCAACGAAAAACATCTCAAAACCAATCAAGTCTCGAAGGGAAGGCCGCAGAGCAAAAAGCTTGACGTTATTCGACGCGCCGTGAAATTCTCTACAAAGTTATGCGTGCCAATTTTTGAGAAAAGTTTTCTTTTGAAAGTTATAGGCCGTTTACTGAACTTGGAATCGAGTGACAAAATCCTTTTTCGACAACTTAATGACTTTTCATCCGATTGACGTCAAAATACCGACCTGAGGGTAGAAAACGATGAAGATGACGATGGTGATATTATCCGGAGCTTTAGAGAATTTGCAGAAGATCTCAAAGGGATTTCTAGAGGGCTTTTTGTTGAAGGAGGCCGAGTGCTTTCCGCCTCGCTTGTCTCCTTCGAAGGACCTTAGCAGCATCTTACATCAATTACGTATAAGACCAAAACTAAACTGATTTAACTGCAGTATTAATCTCACTCCAAGGTTGAGGAGATTATACTACTTTTTTCAATCTCCCTCTCATCCCCAATCAATGTGCCTCTCATACTTAGTCAATCTCCCTCTCAAGCCAGTTTTTTTTTAAATTTGAAAAGCTTTTTTGGGGAAGATTTTTTAAAAAAATTTACTTTTACTTTTTAGAAAACTTGATTTTTTTGTAAAAAACTACATTGAAAACAAAAATTTTGGCTTGGTTAGGTTGTAGTGCTGAGCTTTAGCTTCATTTTAAAACATTCCCGAGCTTTCTAGCATTTAAAATGGTGGAGAAATCTTTGACACACAATCAGGTAAAACAAAAAAACAGTTTCGAGAAAAACGCAAAACAAGTTTCTCCTTTGATTATCGCGGTTTTTTTTGGAAAGTGGTAAAGGGAAAAAACTGAGAGCAGTTCGTCGTAGGTTATCGGCTGTGGCGAATCGAATGAGCACATGTAGAGACATGTGCAACGTGCTTTTTCCCATATGTAAGCGTTATTTTCACGGAAAAACCATAAAAAATCAATCAGTTTTTGATGATGGATGCCTCAGAAAAATCGCTGTAAAACCCTCAAAAACCATCGTAAAACCAATAAATCATAGTGCATTCGAAAGCAGATATATTGGGCTATACAACTATGTATAAATGCCCAAATCGATTTTTTTGTCGAAAAATGCTTTTTTTGAGGGGTGCACGATGAAGAAATGTCTTCACATATGGTAAACAGAAAGAAGAACACGTCGTATAAAAATAGTCGTCACACGTAAGGACTCCGATGACTGTCATATATATATATAAAATGTCTTACTTTTATAACTTCGTTTGAAGCGAAGATAATTTCTTCACGCCTTTTTGCAGTTTTGAACTACTATTTGGACATCATCAATGTCTTTGTTATAAAATACCAAATAAATCCTATGATTAAGATTATGTCTTAAGTACGCTCCAGTTTCAGTTAGTATAAGAACGGAGGCATATAAATCTTTCTACTTTAGCCGTGTGAATAAAGAATAGGCCTTTAGTGGTCAAACATAGATTGACATTTGTTTCATATTCTGCGGATGAGAACACCTCAGAGTTTACTTTTGGACAATTTAGTCCAAAAGTAAATTCTTTGCATTTGAATCAAAGTTCAAGTGTTCGATTCTATCAACTGTGTACGGAGGCCTGTATGGACACTTCTTTTTTGTCCATGTCCATGGACAAAAAAATTTCTCTGTTCATGTCCATCATTTTGTTCATAGAATGTTCACGCTTTTTAAATTGTTGCTTTGAAAAAAATTTAAAAGTTTTTCAGTTTGTCTATGTCCATCTGTGTCCATGGACAAACTTGAAAAAGCTGTCCATGTCCATCTAATGCAAGGCTCTAAGTTCTTTTGTGCTTTGCTTCTTTCTGTTCTATCCTTATCTCTTTCAATCAACCAAAAAACCAATGAAATCAAAGATTCCAGATAGAGAACTCATTTTCAGTTCTCTCAACACCAAATATTTTACCGTGGAGATTAATTATGTGCAGGATTTTAAGTAAGTCAAGCCCGTTCCTCCGAAAGTTCAATCGTTTGCTACAAAAAGGATCATCCATAATTTTTCCGACGTCTTGTATGTCTTAACATCCCCTTTCAGACTTGGTTATACCATGTTTTACCCGAACTTCTCTTCGGGAACATGATGCAATCAGGCTAGATTATTTACCTCAGATTCACTTAGACAATGAACTCAAAACGAGGGCACAACAATTTTATTTCTGTTAGTTTATAGTATAAAATTTATACACTTTCTCAATTACTGTGTATTATGAAGTTATTATTTAATCTACTCAAGTTTTCATATCACTTTTATATAGGGTCTATAATGCGCGTGTCAACTGAAATAGAAGAATGCATCTGGTATGTGGACTAACGCTGAATGACTCATCGTTTCTATAACAGATTATGCACTTTGAATATATGTTAGGTAAAATGAAATTGATTGGGAATTGATACCTAATTAGAACGGCTCGATTCACGTTTAAACTCCCGGTTATAACTCCGCCATCTGTGGACCAAACTCAGAAATTCTTTTACCATTCGACGCGCGAGAGTCCACTCTATCCGATATAAAAAAATTTCAAGTTTACTGGCAGATTTTTGCACATTAATCGATTGGCAGAAATATATGATTTTTTCGTTCTATTTAGGAACATTCACTCTAGAAAGAAGAACTCTCGACATTTGCCAAGAAGTGAAAAGACAAATATTTCTTATTTGATACAGCACTATTATTTTTGAATGATAAAGTTTATGCATGTGAATACATAAAAGTGTTGAATCGTACATTCAGTCTAACTATAAACCTATCTAATTTTTTGTGTGAATAGCTGCAGCCCTCATTTGACCATTATTAAATTCGCTGTTGAGAGATATGGGTGGTGCCTTTCACGAAAGAGAACAGTACAATGAAGCTCTGAAAGAGTCTAGACAAACTCTAGAGATTTATGAAGAATATTATCCACATGAAGATAATTGAATAATTGAATTCAGCTTTAAAAGTATGCTTCGCTTCTTTTAAATTTTGTTTTGCTGCTGAGAAAATTCAGTTTTTCTAAATCTGTGGCGAAAAAGTCGGTAATTCTGTCCCTAATTCTTAATTTTTCCCATCAGAACTCAACTTCTATGTAATAAAAATATCATATTCGGAATCAGGATCAAAAATTGAGTCGATCGATGTGTATCTCTATCCTATCCGAGTACTTTAATGTTTTCCGAATTTTCACCTTGAAAAATCATCGAGATTTTCAACAAAAAATGAAAATACACTAAAAATTTCGAAATACACACCGGTCGACTCAGGTTTTGATCCTGATTCTGAATATGATATTTTTATTACATAGAAGTTGAGTTCTGATGGAAAAAATTAAGAATTAGGGACAGAATTACCGACTTTTTCGCCACAGATTTAGAAAAACTGAATTTTCTCAGCAGCAAAACAAAATTTAAAAGAAGCGAAGCATGCTTTTAAAGTTGAATTCAAGGCGAATTTAATGATGGTCAAATGAGGGCTGCGACTATTCACGCAGAAAACTAGATAGGTTTATAAAATGACTTACACCTATCCGTGACGGTTACTTTCGGATGTCCATGCTGACCAGGCTCTTAACTTCGAAACTGATCAAATATCATTTTTTAATTCAGTTTTTGACGCTAAATTGGAAAAAAATAGTTTGACCATGCCGAATTAGCAAACAAGTCGGATACTCCGGCTGTTTCGAACAGTGTTTGTTTTGAGTTTTTTTTTTGATTTTTCGACGTTAAAAATCGATTATGAAAAGTCAAAACACACATTTTCTTAATCAGCTCGACGCGCTCAATACAATCATGTAGAACAAACTAGAAAAACATTTTGCTCCAGATTTGCATTATTGGCTCCTTATGCATCGATTAATAATCGCTGTCAGAACATTCAGGAAAATTGTTTTGAATCGATTATAAAATATCTCTTAGAGCTGCCGAACCCAAGCAGATAAAATAACTCATTCGATAGGTACGGCGAGGGATCGTAAGTTTCCGAATATCCCTACCCGAGGGATCGAAATATTTTTCGAGGGGACGCGCCCCATCGGAATTCCAATCCCTCGAAATGTCTAGCCCATCGAAACTTAAATTTCCAACCCTCTACAGTTTTTTGAACCATCGAAACCGATCGGAATATCCGAGGGCTCGAGGTCAGTCGCCTATCTAATGTTGAGTTTCGAGGCCTCGACGACTATTTCGATCTCTCTAAACCCATCGATATTTCCGAGAGATCGAAGATTTTACACTTTGTTTCTAGAGAATAAGTTCTGACTTTAATTCGAATCGAAATAATTGGAGTCCTCAAAATCAACAACTTCTCGGAAGTTAAATTCCGAGACATCTACGGATTTTTGATTCCGCAGAGCCAGTTCAGCTAAATGATTTATAGCAAAAACGGAATAGCTGTAGTTTTTAGCAATAATGTCTAAACAGAACCGCAGGCGAATAGCTTAACACTGTAGAATAAAAGAAATCCGCATAAAAGCATAACAACAACATCTAGCATATCTAAGAATCAGATTAAACACCCAAAACTAA
>CAJNOQ010002984.1:10008-21918 GCA_905250885.1 Didymodactylos carnosus | reverse complement strand
TAATCAGACATCTTAAAAAATCAATAAATTTTCATAATAGCCACAAAACCAGATCAAAAACACAAAAAAAAATATATAAAAAATCATTATTTTAACACGGCGCACGAACTTTTTCCTCAACCTAATAAGAAAACATACATTGACTGACCGAATCCGGCAACAGTAAAACAGTTAAAACAAAAAATTAAATATTTGAAAAAATACATCGTCCACGGTTGCAGCTCTTCAAAAAATGGACGGATGTTTTGTTTTGAATATCATCGAAATATCTTTTTAATATTTTTTTTAGCATATAGACTGATTATATTCCTTTAGATAACAGAAAGAGTTTTTAAAATTTCAGAACAGAAATTAATCATGAAGATATTTTTGAACAACATATAATAAAAATTACGGTTTTTTTCCGTTTCTATTTTTAAACAGAATGAAAAATATACATTGTTAAAATAAAATTTTGCAAATCAGAACGGGATAAAATGTCAGTTTCATTGTACGTATTTTTGTATTAGGAATATCTTCAGATAAGATGTCACCAATTACAGATAAATTAGTTTGTTAAGTTGTTGACAAGTTATTAGAGAATATAATCATGGGTTATTTATAATCATTAGTTGAAGAGAAGAAGTGGCTACTCAAATAGTAATATAGATTTTGACCTTGACAATCAACAATAAACAACTTTTCAAACATCTGATTATCAACAGACATGTAGGAATACTTTTTGACATCAAGGCCACTATTCAATTCTTATAAAATCGTGGATGGATGCAGAAATTTTGGATATTATACATTCCACTTTATTTATTTAGATGAATTATCTCATTTTTAAAACAGCGAATAACTCAAACTGACATGAAATATTAAAATTGATTGTAATACTCCAAAAGCACACCTTTTCCCTTCTTCGTTATATGCTCTGTTTATTTAGCCTAGTGAATGTACTTGAAGCCAAGTACTTGAAAAAGGGCTTGGTACAAACAATGAAATCAGTCCCCTGATGGTTTTCCGCAAGTCATTTTACTTATACGTAGTTTGAGTTACCTGTAAATTACTTATCTAGGCAGTTTATGAGTAACTTACATCGAAGAAAGATTCACAGATAATTGTTACACACCTGAAGCAATCGGGGGAAGATGATATTTCACAGATGGATAGACTCAGGGTGTACCTAGCATCTCATAACGGGGGGGGGGAGGGGTAATCATGCCAAAAAAAGTTTTTCGTTCTTTCAAAAAAAGATGGTTTTTTGAAGAGCGAAAGATACAAAATAGAAACTTTTCTGAAAACAGGGAGGGGGGGAACCACCCCACAACTCCCCAGTAGGTACGCCCCTGGATAGATTTGACATTTCTCTATCTGATGATGTAAAATTCTTGTTAAAGTTCAGTAAGATCAGTTAGTGCTCATCAATTTCCAGAGAGAATAGTATTACTATTTGTGAATTGAATTTATCTAGTTTCAAGCTATTAAAAAATTGTTATATTTTTGCTTCCATTTTTACGACTGTCGCAACACCTATCATACTACTACAATTTTTTCGTTGCTCTACTCATTTTCGTACCGTTTTAATCCAGACCTCCTTTTGTTTTAGACAATAGAAAAATTCACTCATCAAGAGTAGTCGGGATGCTTCATTTTTTCCCTGAATCGCAGTTGAGTAGAGACAAGTTCTCGTTGAAACAACAGCTTAGAGGAAACACAAATAGTAACAAACAAAATTTTATACTTATAAACTATTCACTGTTGAATAGTTGACATCAGATGGGTGATTTTCAAAAAAATATTTGATATAGCCTAACGAGAATTGTACAGTCTTTATGAAAAGTTGAAAATTTTCGTCAGTTCAATGCCAATTAAGGTTTTCATTTCTTTCTTTCTTTTTTCGTAATTTCTAATTAATTAATCAAGGATATGTCTGAAGGTTGAAAAAAAGTTGTTTTGCTTTCCCTCAGCCATTTTTTCTGGACTATTTATAATTCCTCCAATTATGGAAATATTTGATAAGAGAATGGATGAAATTGATTAGTACTAATTAATCATACTAAACTTTTTAACAAGATTTTTACATCACTAGATAGAGAAATAAATAATTCTGTGGAATCACTCCCACATTTACATCGACTTTTATCGCATAAGCTAATATCCTATCGAAATGGAAGATTCATGGGTAGGATTAAGAACTATTACAATGAAAATTATTTGGAAACACGGGCATCGCAGGAGCCCCTATGTCGACGTTTTTGATTTTTTGCGTTTAGAGGCCCAAGTGTGCTTAGTTTTCTAAAAAAAGAGTAAGAGTTAACCGTTGAAAGCATGTGATATAGAGAGTATAAAGATAGGGCTATATTATCAGATAGTCAAAAAAAAATTTCGAATTGTTTTGGTGCGTTCCACAGAATTTTCCAAGTCATTTTTAGCTGTTTCTGCAAATGGAATATCTCCTTGAAAATAAAACAAAACTTCAAGTAAGATACTGCAGTACACGAAAGTAGAAAAATTCGAATACCAGTGGGGATTTTCGAATTTTTGTGTATTTTAACCTCAATTTTTTCAAAAATTTCGAATTCCTAAGACTATCGCTATATATTTTCTGTATCTATTTCACATGCTCTTTTAAACTTCTCAATAATTACTTTTGACCAATGAGTCTGAAAAACTGCGATTTCCCGGAGCTTTTACAATCATATCACGAGCAATTTCAATCTTTTTGCCATATAATCTACGAAAAAATTTCTTCCAATTTATTTTTTATACAAGAAAATTTTCTGAACCCAGCCGCTCCTAAACCCAAAAAAATTTCACATGCCGATGTTGAGTTATCTTCGATGGCGATATTGTGGACCCTTTTTTGGTCGGTATTTGTTAATACTATAAATGGGTCTTTCATTTAAATAGGATGCCAGCTTATGCGACAAAAGTCTCGTATAAACTGGTAGTGACTCCATGGAATTACCCAAATGTCAAGTCTATCCATCAACCCAGGACAATGATTACTACAGCGATAAATGGCAGTATTCTACAGTTTATGATGATGGACACTGTAGTATACGTCAAAATACGAGCTGTTTACGACGAAATACGATGACGTCTATCGTGGAGAAGGATTACGAACTCGTATTTTATCTGGAATGGATATGTATTTCGTCGTATTTCGACGTATACTATAGTTTACGGCCGTAGAGCTTCGACCTGGGTGTGAAGTATCGTCTTTTCCCAAGCAAAAATGCTTCAAGATACTATGAAAATAAAAACGTCTGTTCAGAATTACTCCAACTTACTCTGTATCCGAAAGTTTGTTATACAAAAACGTTTGAATATTGTACGTAAAACGCACTTTTGGCACAAAGAAAAGTACTTCTTATTTTTTCAGCCTCTGTAAATCGACCAGGTCAATGTCGGTACTTTTTAAAAAAAACTGCAAACTGTCACTTCTTGTATAAGAACAAAGAATGAGAGAAAGATTTTTACAATTAAGGATTTATTATTAGGTTTTTGAACAAACGGTGAATAAATAATACAATAAACATTAGTCATAGTTATAGTAGATCTCTCTACTGATCTGATTTTTATTGTATTTTTTCAACTAAACGACTACGCATAGCATTCTTCCTTCAATGTAAAAATATGTATCGTGAACATTCGAGGAAATGAACGGATAGGGTTTGTTGTCGAATGAATGAATGGTCTATTAAAAGTGTCGAGGTATTTTTTCTTTCTTTTTCTTTTTTTCTTTTTCTTCTTCAACGTTATAGCTATAGTTCTAAAACAGCCCACACGAACGACGAAGAATGAAGAAAAGACAGTTTAATTTAACAGAAAACATTCTTTCTTCTCTTCCACGTCAACTATTTCGCATAAAATAAATAATAGTAGCAGTATTCCTTGTCTTTTTATATTATGATGATTATTATTATGATAAATTATTATTATTATTCAATTTCGTTTTTATGTTTCTGACTCATAAATAACAAGAGAAGATCCCTTACATCCAACGCATGTTTACGAAGGTTACTGTCATTATACCATTATCATGTACATGTAGTTATATAAATACGTTGCACTTAATAAAAGACACAAACTTTTTTTATACATTCTAAAAATACACGTACACTTCTAATATTCAAACAAAAACGAAAACAAATAAAATTTAAAATAAACAATGAGAACAAATGTATATTTAGTTACTGGAGGTATATGAATGTTTTTTGACTTTTATAGTCAGATAGATTGAAGAATAACAATCTTAAAGGGAATTCACATTCTGATATAGTTGAATGCCTGTTACTCTCGACTGAGATTAGTTTTGTGTATATTTAATTTTAGTTCGAAATAAATGATTATATTTTTATTGGTTTTAGGTGCCGGTTTTATTGGTAGTCATTTAGTTGATAAATTGTTAGAACGTAGTTTGGGTAAAGTAATTATTATCGATAATTTTAATGATTATTATTCACCAGCAACAAAACATCGAAATATTTCTTTATTGAAACATCGTTATGCGCAAAAAGTTTATGAGAATGATTTTATAACAATCAATGGAAGTATCGGTGATACAGAACTATTAAAACAAATATTTCAAAAATATTCTATCACACATATCGCACATTTAGCTGTAAGTTATTGTTTAATGTTAAATCAGTTGAAAAGAAACTTGAAAAATTTTATTTTAGGCTATGGCTGGTGTTCGCTCCTCGATGCAACAAACTCGTACATATATTGATGCCAATTTTGTTGGTACACAAAATTTATTACAATTAGCAGTTGAATATAAAGTCGAATTATTTGTCTTTGCTTCTACATCCTCAGTGTACGGTCAAACTGACAATGTACCATTTATTGAAACCGATGCGTGTGATCGTCCACTATCTGCCTATTCTGCTTCCAAACGATCGGCTGAACTTCTTGCACATGTTTACTACAATTTGTATGGTCTGAATATTTCTATATTACGTTTATTCAATGTTTATGGACCACGTGGAAGACCGGATATGATGCCCTATAAATTGATGAAAGCATGTTATGAACAACAGCATATCATAGACGTTTATGATCACGGAAAAATGAAAAGAGATTGGACATATATTGATGATGTTGTGGATGGATTAATTAGCAGGTATGTTAGAATAAACTAAAAAAAAATTTCGCATTTTTATTGTATTTCTTACATGACTCTTTTCTCATTTTTAGTTTGGCTCGTCCATTAGGTTATGAAATACTAAATATCGGTTATGGTCAACCACTTGAATTAAATGAGTTTATTAAACATATTGAAACACTATCGGGAAAAACAATTCAAAAACGTTTCCAAAAATCGACACCAAGTGAACCGTCTATTACCTATTGTGATAATACAAAAGCAAAAAAACTTTTAGATTTTAATCCAAAAACTAACATAAAAGATGGTCTTGCTAAAATGTGGAAATGGTTTCAAGAAGAGTATGAAAATGGAGGAGTAAAAACATTCGAATCCAATAAAGGCTAAACAATAGTTGTTTTGTTGTATGTTATAGTCTACTCCAAATGTTTTATTATGGTCAGATAGATATACTCATTTAATCGCGGTGTGTATGTGTGTATACCAAATTAAGTTTTTTCATTAAACTATTTTTGTTTTTAACTAAGTACAGAAATTTGGTGAAATTATATTGTTTATGTTGTTTTATGAAAAATAAAAATTATTGATGATGATGACTATGATAAAAAAAAACTTACTCTTGACGTGAAAAAACACCGTAAACGCCCCTGTTTATGTTATAATTAAACGGATAAAAAACGTGCTTCAGAGCATAAAAATAATTTGTTCGCAAGGTGTCTGCAGACCTACTAACGACATCTTTCTCATAGGTTTGGGTATCCAATGTACCATGGATTTTGCTTCACACCGATTACGATTCAACACATAGAATGGATGCTATTTCAGTGGTTTTTTAGCTTTATCATCGTCATCGACATTATCGTCATTTTCTTGTACATAAAATATCGATTAGAGGCAAGAGTAGTAAATAATAGAAAGAAAAAATAAACTGAAATACGTTTGCAAAAGAAAAAGTGAGACATTACAAAACAAGAGGCAAATATTTTACGTTTACAAAAATAGGACATTAAAAAACAAAAGGCAAATATATTTTTATCCAACACAAAGACACATAGTTTAATAATAAATTTGTGAAAATATAAGATATAGTTTCACGAACATGTTTTGAATTTTTAAACATTAAATTAAATTTGAGTTTATATTTACTTTTTGATAAAAATTTATCAATGTATATTCGAATTAAATTATACTATGTTCTACTTTAGCCTCAATTTCTAATACATTTCTGTCAACACTCTTTTTTAACGATAGAATCTACTAGAGATTTTGGACTATTATTATCCGACATAAATAAATAAATAAATAAATAAAAGCAGAAAGATAACAACAAAAACAAATCTATCTATCTATATATATATATATATATGAGGATATCTATCCTATCTTGCATAAAAATCGTTGTTTCATTTTTGACAAAAATACTAACTGAAATTGAGTTGTGAATGTGATATAGATAAAAAAGTTTGCTAAATATGTTACTAATTCCATTAAGTTCACAACAAGTGCATAATATTTATAAGCTGCACCTGATATATTTCGAAAGACAAAATTTGGATAGGCAAATAACATTGGAATTTGACCACATAAATACAATGTCGATAACCATATTAACATAATAGTTAATTGACGTTCTTGATTTTGTTTTCTTGTATGATGTGGTGTCGAAGTAGCCGAAGTCAATTTTGATTCACGATGTGTACCGCTAACACTAACTGACGATGTTATCGACATTGCTGATTCACGAGGATAAATATGTTCTTGATGATTAATAAGATCGTCAGTTTGTGATTGAGAATTTGATAAATACTTATTAACTGGTGTTGTATAACATGAACCATCATTTCCATCGATAATTTTATCCATTTGAGTATAACAAGCGGAAAGAGGTGTCATAATTGTCATTGATCGTTGTTCATAAACAATTTTCATTTTTTTTGCTGGTTTTCTAATTTTTTGACGAGCTTTTCTTACCGTCATTAATAATAAACAATTTGAACATATTAAAATACAAATAGGTATAAAACGAAGTAAAATTTCTTTAATTATACCAAAATATTTATAGGCTAATGTTACGGCTATTTGTGTTTGTTCAGCATTATTACATTTAGATATTTTATAGACAAGAAAATTCACAGAATTGGCAACAATTGGAAATAGAAAAACCATAATAAGTGTTATTAGAACACGATTAGATGAAAATAATTTTTGTTTTTCCATTGGCCATCGAACACTTACTAAACGTTCAATTGTTACGGTTATTGTTAAAAGTACATTACATCCAGCGGTAATATTAGCTAAAGGAAAATAAACATTTACAAGATACCATGTACGAAAATATTTATCTTTTAATGATGATGGTTTTGTATAATTTGTAATACAATAAATAAAAACAAGAATACAAGTAATACAATCGACAAATGCGATTAATCTTAAATATTTAAATGTTAAATTTTTAAATGATCGATCACTAAATATCCATAAATTAATAATATTTAATAGTAAACCAATTATACATAATGGTGACATGATATATAAGTAAACGATTTGTTCAATAAATTTATATTGTAATGATAGAGTACAATTATTACTACCAACATTACTACGAATTATTGATGATATTATTAATGTTCCACTTGAATTATCTGGTAAAGCTAATGATTTTAATGATAATGGTTCAATACTATTCATTTTATTGTTATTTTTTCTGGATCAAATAACATATTGACTCATCTACAAAATAAAAATGAATCAAATTATTATAAATGGAGAATGAATCAATTAAATGATGGGAAAAGTAGAGCAGTTCTAACATATGAAACCAAATTATGAATGTATTTCTCATATAACTGCAACTTCTTTCAAGTTTTTCCTGTTTCTCTAAACAATTACCATTTTAGAAACATTACAATATTTGATACTATAAAAACCTATTCGTTTCAACAACAACAAAATGATGGATGTTTCCTTTTACAACAAAAAAAAAAAAAAACTCTTTTTAATGACATTGCTTTAGTATGCATGCTCAACAATTCAGAAATTGACAACTTTTTGGTATCGATGCGTACTTTTGCAGACTTTTCCCCATTAAGTTGACATCGATGTTGATCTGATATGAACATGGCACACATACGGATTCTCAATGACAAACAATATTTTTTTTTATTGAGTTACTACAATTTAGGTTACATTTAGTAAATAATATCATTCTAGAAAATATCATATGATAATAAAATCGAATTGAATCAAATTTTTTCTATAACGTTCAAATCATGCTCAGTTTAAATAAATTTTCTTACTTGAAAACTAATTTTAATTGTTTCTATTCGTCTTTTTTTTTTTGTGACCAATATCATCATCAAACAGCTGTTACACAATAATGAAGGACAATGGAATGCAATCGTCTAACACATATAGTTAAACAAATGTATCTCTAAACGTACACAGAGCTTCAAAAAAATAAAATAAAATAAAAAAAAACAAAATAAAATAAATAAATCAAACAGCTATTGTTTTGCAAACGAGAGAGTTATATGAATAATAATAGGACGATGAAAAAAAAAAATAAAAAAACTCGAACATTAATAAAATTAATCATCATTATAAATGTCACTGATTTTACAAAAGACGTTAATATATTTTTTTGTCATTGTTCGTCTTTCTTATCTCCCGTTCACACAATAGAAGAACACAATGCTTGCGCTCGAGCAACTGAGAGATAACTGAAATATGAATAAACTCATATTTTTTTATTTTTTTACTCTTATACAAACGATGATAAAAAAAGAAAGCGGTAAAAAGTAAAATAGAACAGATATGATTGACTAATGATTATTTGACGATTTGATCTATTTCCGTTGTTGATAAAAAACAATCGTTTGAACTCATTGTTTTTTCTATAGTGAAAATAAACAGATCTTGCACATACGTATATGTCAACGTTCAAACTCGGATTCTGTTCAATCTAGAATTGGCCTAGGCCATAGTCAGATTCGAGATTGGACACGTTCAATCACGAAATTTGATAGTACTACATAGAAAACTGCAAATTTTAAGTAAGATTTAGCAGGAATTTTCCTTAAAGTTTGTTCTAGATGCTTGATGATTCGTGCCAATTTGAAAACAGTACTTGATGACTCATCATCATCGCTGGTTGTTGTGTTCGCCTTCTCGAACTGAGTTTGCGTACAATGTCGATCTTTGACATACAGGCGAACGAACATGTTGATTGACGAGTCACCAAGAACTGTTTCAAATCAGCACGAACCATCAAGCATCTAGAACATACTTTAAGGAAAATTTCTGCTAAATTTTACTTAAAATTTGCAATTTTCTGTGTAGTACTACCAAATTTCGAGATTGAACGTGTCCAATCTCGGATCTGACTATCTGATCCAGGCCAACCCTAAACTGAATGGAATTCTAGTTTGGACGTTGACATATATACATAAATATTCATTCTTCCAGTACAAATTTTATTATTCGAAAAATGAATTGACTCTACGAATTTTTTAATATAACAATGAAAAAATGGCACTGATTTTCCTCAATATTATTTTATTTATCATCTATTTTAAGATGTAATTCATTTTGTTTTCCAAATAATTAACTTATTACCTAGATTTTATGAACTGACTATTAATTGTTAATAATATAAGGAATATTACCCAATACTTTCTGAATAAATAACAAAATATTAAAATATTAGAAAGTAGAAGATCTCCAATTCAAAATAGAGTAGTATTCGAATTTTCTCCAAAGAAATAGTTACTTCATAATATCTCCTATCTACCTCTCTTTCTATGATTAACGATATTGATGATTACTTATATTTTAAATCTTGGCTGCATATGATTAACAATCTTTCTCTTTAATTAATTTTGAAAGAAATTGTCCTAGAAAAAACTTGTTTTTTTTCATCATGTGTTCAAGATAAGTAGTAATAAATCACTTTTATTCGACTGATTTATTCATTTCCCTTTGGACGCATTCTATTAACAAATAACTAGACTTTTTTCTTCATAAAATTACATATAGGCAAATAGATAGATAGATAGATAGATATATATATAAATATGTATCGACTAAATCACACATATTCTGGATGAATCTACCGCTAATTTAACAGTTAATCATCTGAAAAGTAATAACATGTTACTAATGATTTTTATATTCTAGTCCTAGAATATAGAATATATTAGAATTTTACAAAATATAGATTATTATTATAGAGTTTAACTTCATTTAAATTCTCACTTGCATTCAATATTACATAGGCAAAAAATGTTATCAATTAAATACATTGAAATATCACTAAATTAACGTGTCGTTGGTTATTTGTCTCTTTTTTTATTTTTATCTATCAATCTTCGAAAACATAGACACTTCTGTATCGTATAGGAAAATGAATTTCTCCATATTTACCAAAACAAAAAGAATGTCTATTAACCTATATAACATCTATATTAGTCTAAAGTATATAAGATAATTCTATAGATGTTATTATTGAAAAACAAACTGCGAGATCAATTACTGTTTTATCTTCTTTTTTTTTTTTTTTCTCGTCCATTTGTTGACAAATATTGAAAAAAAAAAAATTTAATTGCAATGAAGATGAGTTGTTATTCTTCTGTTTTCTTTTTCTGGAAAATAAAAAGTTTTATTGGATTGGAACGATGAAGGTTAGAAGATGTTTTTTATGATGTCTATATCTGTACAGATAAAATGATATATGTTTTTCGTTTTTTAGTACAGTATGTAGAAAGTGACAGATATTTTTATCAATTATGTGGTAGTTTTTTCCTTCTTAGTTTATCCTTATTTTACTGGAAAAAAAAAAAAAGTTACTAAAGTAGATTAAATGTATAAATTTTTCGTGCTTGTTCAACCATGCAGATAATGATGAAAATAAAACTACAAAAAAATAATAACGAGAAAATCTCATCATTTTCACATTTTTCTAAAGCAAAAGAGAGAAATAGTGTTGGTGTGTGTATACATTCCAATAAAATTCTCCGGAGAAAATAATATACTAACAACAGATTCTTTTTTTTTTTTTTTTTTTTTTTTTAAACGAAAGTGATAAACGAACAAAAACCAATGCCCCCCCCATTGATGGTGCCGATGAAAAGTGGGAATAGTGTAAAATATTTTTTAGTAATTATAGCGAAAAATAGATATTGAAAACAGTATCCGATGTTTACTTATGCACATTTTATTAATGGCATACGGCATATATTTTTTATCTATGTAATAATGATGATATCCGGCTTTTTACGCTATCAAATTGCTTATTATCAAGATAAAAAAACAACTAAATAAAACCTTTGTTCTTTAAATATATGTATTTTTCAAGAATTTTATTAAGCACTTCACTTTATGAATATTAAAATCCAAGTTATCTAGATAATAGCTCTCAACAAGGGATGATAGATTTTACTGGATCTGTTTAAAAATGAATACAACTGTAATGTTTTCAGAGATACTAGATGAATATAGACTCTATTAACAGATGTGCAGAATCTACCGTTAAAAATAAATAACTTTCCACAATGGGAAAATTTCTAAAAATATTTCTTAGTGTCAGAATATTTTCGACAGAAAATATTTTGTTTATCAAAAATTTTATTCTACGGAAGTTTTATCTAAAAAATGTTTTCCTGACAAATATCGAAGCAAACGGGCTGGGACGGGGGGGGGGGGGGGAAAGAGGTTTTTAGGGCCGTAGTTAATATAACAAAAAAAAAATTTAAATATTAAGCGAAAAACTGAAAATAAAAAAATAAACCCAACGGTTTAAAAAAAAAAAATAAAAATTT
>CAJNOQ010002983.1:0-21918 GCA_905250885.1 Didymodactylos carnosus | reverse complement strand
AAAAACGATTTATTTAAGATCCTAAAACGTTACGAGTTTTAGGTTCTGAAAACGGTCCGTTTACGGCACGTTAACTTACCGTTAACGGTGCCGTTTTCTTGGACCTGGGAGTGTACAGTGGCTGCATGAGATCCCATCGGTCAGTATCCGACAAGAGCCAAGGACTTGAAGGTGGACCATGGCCCAAGAATGGATCATAGTCGTTGAGGACCTCGAAATAGGCGCAAAGAGTAGAACGAAATATAAGGAAATGCTATTTATCTAAACTTTTCAATTCGTCAACAATGATGACACCAAGCAATAAGGATTCAGAGAGAGAGAAAGAGAGAGAAAAAAGCAATATCGATCCATGGACAGGGTCAAATATACAGAGTAGCGAAGAAAAAATCTTTGATGTATCTGCGATGATTTCGTGCTAATACGATTGGTCAATGCTTGCTAGAAGTATTCAAACTACAAACAGGTTCATTTGATCGTACTTCGCGCTCTTCATTCAAATCACCGGCGAAAACAAAATTAGTGGACTTACATGACATCTTAATGCGTCATCACGTTTCATCAGTCGATAAGTGTAAAGTTCATTCCGAATGTCCGTGCATTTCTATAACAGATGATTCATCCGGTTTAATGCAACCTTGTGGAAAAAGCGAATATGATTTTTTCTGTACTTACCGAAGGACGCATAACACGCCAAAAAGCTTGTTCTTGACTGTCGATGATGGTCTTGTCTATTTTCTTTTGACCTTTTAGAACACTAGAAGAGCGAATAATGATGGACTGAAAACACTTCTTCGCTCATTTTACTCACCGAAATTGAGCTTCAGCCTGCATTGCCACGAAACCCCATTGAAGCAAGAGCTTCTTTTTCAAATCTTTCAAGGCACGCTACGAATGGAAAACAATGTAAAACGATGCAAGACACACGTGAACAGACAGACCGCTTCGTGTTCTTCGAGCCCATGTCGTTGTCGATTTCTCAGATTTCCTTTCATTAAATAAATATAATAAAATAAGCAGTATCATATAGACAAAGATGACAGTCGTCCCGTCCGATTCATCAACTGTCCGTTATATTTTCAAAAATATCTAGTCTAAAGCTACGACTCAAATTAATTCAGCCTGACTTTATACGTAATAGTAAGTTTTACTGGGCTATATATTTAGTGGATTCCAGATCCAGCTCTAAAAGTTACATACGTCGAAGCTGAGCGTGGCAAGTCGACAAGTGCCTCGGCGATTCTCTTCATGGTGAGCCATAGGTGACCTCAAGCGGACATTTCCTCGACAACTTATGCAGGTTTTAGTACGAGCTCCAAGTACATCAGTTTTTCGCCTCAATTTTCGATTTTGTCAAATTCGACGTAAAAATTGCGCCATACATGTAGAAAACATTCAAATTTCAGCTCAATCACATGAGTTTCGAATTTCGTGAAGAGGAGCGACTCTTGCCGTTTTTACAATTTGCGTCCTCTATACCAGCCTCATTTCGGAATTTTTCAACTGCTACAATTCTTCATCTATCAATTGAAGCCTATCCACTCTGGAACTTTCAGTTCGATCGGTTCACCCGTTCTCCAGATACTCCAGAAAAGCGGAGGAGAAGGGGGTACCTTTAAAGAAGGCTGTTGTGTAGTATTCTTGTATCGCTTTGTGGATTACGCTCTATATTCAGTTGATCAATCCAGACCAAAAATAAAATTTTACGGATCAAAGATAACTGAATTCCCAAACTACTCAAAATCCACCAATTGACAGCAGATTCTCTAAAAAGTTCTGAATAATCTATTCTTCCAATGTGATAGACACGAGAAAAGCATGTAACACTATACAGGATGAGTTGTCGGTCAGAAAACGATTATTAGAGTTTTGCTTCTAGAGCTTGCGTGACCTCATTTGAAGGTGTATACATTTTTGGATCATCTAGGATTGCAGAAAAGTGTCCTCTACCTTTATAGAGTAACAAGAGTGAGATACAAAAATTGGAACCTTCTAAAAACTCAAAGATTTTTTGGGGAATCCCTGGAGACCCCTCAAGGTTCAAAATGCTTTTCGTTGTTAACCTAGTTCTACTAGTCTCGTTTTGGGCTTTCGAACGAAGAAGATCGTTTCTCTTCTTCGTTTGCGAAGCACGATTATCAACACTGACTGACCATTTTAATTTGAAATAGATAGTAATACAGGACACGTTTGTGACGCGTATAACTTCCGACTGTCGCAAAATTATTATATGACCGCGAGATCCAAGTTCGTACGTTTAAACTGTTCATTTTGTAAGTGATAAGAGCTTCCAAGATCAACTATGATAAATATTCTCTCACAGTATTCCGTAATTGAAGGATTCTGAATAAACGGTCATGTATAACTGATAAGCGTACCACTTTAAGGAGGGATAATGCACCAACCCTCCCTTTAGCAGAACGAAAGCTCTTGTATGCACAATAGGTTGATGACTATAAAAACTTGACAATGGAAGGAGTTCATTCTCTATTACCTTTTCGATGTACTTTATCAATTAGAAACCAGAGCTCCTTTCAGATTCATTGCTTCTGCTCCGTTCGAGCAGCACAGGTATTTCTTTTCGTGTATTCATTAATTAATTCAACAACAGAACAATGCTAGAGAGAGTTTGTTCAGATAGTGAGAAAAAGGTATAGAGTGAGAAAACAAAGATAGGGAGCCAGTTTAAGAGAAGAAGCAGCAGATTTGGCAGACATAATTCTCTTGATCCATCGGTCGATCTCTCCATTGATCTGTTCTGGTTTTTCTTCCATTACCCAATGACCAGTGTCCACTTTAATTATTTCCAAGTCAGCGATGTAGTCCTTTTGTCTTTCAGCGGCACCAATAATACCAATATAATCTTTGGTGCCTTCAATAAATAGCACAGGTCGTTGCACTGATGCATTAAGAGTCTTTTCATACTCCCAATCGACGTTCGCAATTACTGCTTTGAACCAATTCAATTTTGGTTGCATTCCTCCGGCGAGATAATCGTGAACTGTGTCGTAGTCTTCTTTTGTCATGTACGAAGACCGATTAGTTCGGTTTCCATTGATTAGCCATTGTCGTACCTTACCAACCGGAGCAAAATCCGTCTTTGCGAGTGTCGAATTACTTGCGAAGATAAGGTCGATAAAACTATCCAGATTTTGCTCAATAATCCGTGCTGCATCGTTGGCCTCGAAGAATTCCCAGTAACCAATACTTTCATAGCCATTATTTTGCAATGACTGCTGAAGAGCCAAGGTCAGGTTGAATTTTATCGGTGGGCTATATGCAACGCTGAGGAGCACAGCGCCTAATGTTTTCTCGGGATGGTACAACACAAATCGGCTTGCCGTTCGCGCTCCCCAGTCATGTCCAATGACGAAGACTTTGGAATTACCCAACCCCACATGGCCGAGAAGAGCAATCAGATGTTCGATCATTGATTTGCTGTTGTATTCATTTTCGTTCAATGGAGAATAGGTTTTACCGTAGCCCATTAAGTTGGGTACTAGACATCCGTAACCTTGCTCTGAAAAATATTTAGTTTGATGACGCCATGAATGAAACGATGACGGGAAGCCGTGGAGAAACAAGAGAGTTGGTTTATCATCCACAGCTTTGGTATAAATAAACTCATACTTAATAGTGGAGTTAATTTCAAAAGTTTGTGTCGTTGCGATTCTGTCGATGGATGAAGGTGAACAGACGATAAATTTGGCGAGTATAATACAAGATAAAAAATACAAGATATAATGTGCCAGGACAGTCATGTCGTGTCTGAATAGCAAGTGGAGAATGTGCACTGAATAATTCACCTCATTCTGCCCTGTTTTTTCTTCTGGTTATGTGAGAAGTATTCACGCCCACTCACCTTTTGATGTATTGTATAAATACAAAGATTATTCTATCAGTGTATTGACAGATTTAGAAGAAAGATAAGATTGCAGCAGCGTTATTTTACTAAGTGTATTGACAGATTCGAAAGAAAGATAAGATTGCAGCAGCTTATTTTACCAAGTGTATTGACAGATTCGAAAGAAAGATAAGTTTGCAGCAGCGTTATTTTACTAGGTGTATTTACGTATCCTTCACCTTTGGTATGGTTGCGGCTGATGCCATTTTCAATTATGTTTAGAGTTACCGAAACGAACAAGTTAGTTTTCTTTCAATTTTAGTGAATTGGCGAGCTGTCAGTAGTGCTACTTTTGAGTCAGTCCATGGGATCTATACAGGGTTTTAAGTAATATTTTTCGAGAGGCTAGCACTATGATATCAAATAGCATCAACAACAAATTTTATACCAAATTGAAGCGCATCGAAAATGACATTTATCAGTGTTAAATAGTAAGGGTTATGAAAACCTTTTAATGTCGAACTTCAGAAATCTCTAGAACTTTGCGCAACATATTTGCGAAAACCTATCGGTAGTGAGTTCAGACTTGAAACCGGCCCGGCCGGTTTGCCGATTGCCAGTCCCATTGAACTTTTCAAACCGGCCAGCTTTCACCGGTATTTTGCCGGTTCTGTTTCTTACTTTTTGAAGTACTAAAGTTAGTATATTTTTTTGCTTGTTTTTATCGCTTATCATGGTTTCAATGTTCGAGAGCAACGAATTCGAAACGTACGTTCACCAATTATACATGAGCATTTATTCAGAATCCTTCAATTACGGAATACTGTGAGAGAATATTTATCATAGTTGATCTTGGAAGCTCTTATCACTTACAAAATGAACAGCAACAATAGTTACATCTTTTAGTGCTTGACTTGGTAATCATTAAAATAAGCTGGAACAGTTGTAACAGCCGAGGAAACTTTTTCTCTTATTAGAAAACAAGTACTTTTGCCGCGCTACACCAAATATGATGAAATTACGGGAATATATGCAGAATTTCGTGGCGAATCTGACAACGGGCTTCTTATAATTATATTTTGAGTTCTTGCCGGGGTCACCCACCATAGTCACTGTGATTTGGTTGATTCCACCAGAAAAATATCATTATTACAGTGATATCTGGCGCATTAATCGAGAACCATCTCATTTGACAGAGCATTAAATTCTGAGGCAAAAATTGTAGTGGGTTATAGGTTATCGATCATGCTGATTCCGAATATGAATATGGGAGTTGTCCAAAGCCCTTCGAAGATCCGGTTTTCTGGGAAACCATTTTTTTAGAAACTCCAAAGAACTTTGCAAAGAAGGGCCATGTAGAGCTGGGAGATGTCTAATTTTAATCATAAATTTGCGCGCTACAATCCTGCCTGATTAAGAAAGGTTTTTGTTATTTTTTGGAGTTTCTAAAAAACTGGTTTCCCAGAAGACCGGATCGTCGAAGGGCTTTGGGCAACTCCCATATTCATATTCGGAATCAGCATGGTCGATAACGTATAACCTACTAGATTTCGATTAAAAAGCGCTTCGACACTTGAAAACGTTCCCTCGTAAGTTGATCGAGCAAATAAAACTCCACATTGCTCTTTTTTCCCTTAGAAAAAGCGGGTTCTAGATTATGCGCCATCGATGATAGGCTTTTCCGTCTCTAGATAGAGAGAAGCTTTTTTATTTCGATTGATATCATTTACGAGTATTACAACATACCAACGACAAACATTATTCAATTGTGATATACTAGACGTAATGTATGGAGGAGAGCGTATTATTTATTTCAGTAAAACTATTTTTGCTGCGCTCGTAAAACTATATACTTCGCTTCTGTGCAAGAAACAGACAGAGATTGGGTGTTTCTTGTTTGCGATGTTTCGAGTTCACAGCTAATCAAAAACTGAAATCGTGATTCAAGAGACTGTTTAAATCAAAAACTGAAGGACACATTTTTGTACCTGTAGTGTGTGCGTAGCTGTATGTAGATTTTATCTGCTGTATACATTCCGAAAATTACTGTGGCGTGGATGTAGCATTTTTCTTGTAAGGTATGATTTATGTTTCTTGTCACGATCATTTTGCAGTCTGCTAAATCCCAAGAAATCGATTCCAACTTTTGTCTATTTCAGAACTCACGGTCGGCCTTATCATTCGAAACTTTCAAGGCGTTTGTGAAGAAATGCTGTTTGTTTCCGAAACTTCTGTTTCTTAATCACTAAAAGCATTCGACCTCAGCCACTTCTTCAAGTTTTGAAAACGATTTCACTGGAAAACTTTTTTTTATCTGTCAGGGTGCTCTGCATCGACTCCGCTCTGTTAACCCTGCAGCGTGAGCAGAACGAGAGAGAACAACTTGTAAAGAGGAATCGCACGCAGGTGTTTTGATAAAATTCGATTGTCTTAGGGACGCCATCAAAAATAACTGAACACGTGGACGTGGACTACATTCCACGCACAGAGAAATTTGTTCTTTACTGTCGATGTGTAGACATTTGTTTTTGCTTTTTCTCACTTAAATGGCAGAAAGAGAAAAAGCTGATATGCACAGAATGAAATAAATTTTCGTTTTCTATTACCAGTTGCATAATTTAACTCATATAACAAAAGAATGAAATAAAGAAAAACGAATTTTATCTGTTACTCTAAATGTTCATCTACTCTACTACCCATGGAAAATATTACTCATTATGTCTTTAATGGGAAATCCATCAACTTCTATGATTATTCACTCTGTTATTATTCACTTCGTTAATAACGGAGTGAATAGTCTTCGAAATTCCTTTATTCGTTTCTTTTTCTACAGATTCAAAAGTAAGGTTTCGCGATGTTCTTTGTTTGGCTTCTATGAATCACAGAGACGCGACAATAACTACACAAGTCGATGGTCAGAAGGTATTTTCAGTATAATTTCGATTTTCTGAGAATTCTGATCTGATTTAGAGTTTCGTGACAATCCGATGTGAAATCTAAACCTTTGGATAGATACAACACAATCCCCGCTGTATTTCTCACATTGACATATTTACATTAAGTATAAATCAAAAGCCAAGGCTATCTTTCTCTAGTAAAGTCTAGATTCAATCATCTAATCTCTCTCTTTTAACACGAAAAACTAAGAAAAACAAAATCTAAACTCTTGATTCACCGCATAGGTGTGATTCTATTTTTCGGAATCGCAAGATCTGCCGATCAGTAGATCTTCGGAGCCAAAATTCGCAAAAGAAAAAGCAAGATCTAGCCATTCAGATCTCATTCTTTACATTGAACTAATGTTTATAGATTCCATAAAGACTCACAAGAAAATCAGAATCTCATCGAAACTAGCAGTGGCTGAGTTCTTCCAGATTCAGAATTCTAAGCAGCACACAGCAGAATCGAAATAGTGAGGCAGAATTGAATGTACAAAAGTACGTAGACTAATGAAATTAAGCAGAATTGAGCACTTTCACAGCACAATTGAAACAGAACTGAATATAGGTCCAGCAGAATTGAACAACGATGAGAGAGAACCGCAGCTTTGACCCCGTCCAGTTCCTAAAACACTTTGGCTCAGTTTCGAAATGTTGTATTGGTTACTCACTCTTATGCTTCGCTGTCTCATCGTTGTTCAATTCTGCTGGGCCTATATTCAGTTCTGTTTCAATTGTGCTGTGAAAATGCTCAATTCTGCTTAATTTCATTAGTCTACGTACTTCTCTATGTAGACTAATAACATTCAATTCTGCCTCACTGTTTCGACTCTGCTGTATGCTGCTTAGAATCCTGAATCTGGAAGAAGTCAGCCACTGCTGTAGTTTTTCTCAGTGTAAAGTCAAAGTGATTTTTCGCAATTAAAGAGAGAAATTTGCTTAATGCCAGCAAGAAATTAATGAGTTGATCAACATTAGTGGCGTAGCTGAGCTCGAGCGTGCCCGTGCTCCGCGTGAACGCTTTTACCCGAGCACCGGTGAAAAGAAAAATCTCAACAGTTTAATCACACTAATTTTTTTTCTTTTGAAAGCCTTACGCCTTGCAAAAACAGTTTTTTAAAAAAAGGTTTTTCGAAAAACCATATTTGCGAAACCTGTAGAATTCTGAGTTTTCGTCCAAATTGTTGGTAGGAGAGTACAGATAAATAAATCCTTTGATTATTATTGTCCTTCTGTTATGGATAAATTAGATCAAAGAACATGCTCAAAATGTGAATGTTATTTTCCATCAAAAGGTGCAACAACAGCTCATGGTAAAATTCATTCTAAAAAACGAATTCTACGTCCAGAATCATCACCCAAAACGGACTCAGACAATGAATTAATTACATCTCCAGAAGTGTCAGAGGTTGAATCAGAAACAGAAAATTTAGGAACAAATCAACATGACAATTCAGTGGAATATGAATATGTTGTTGAATTAATTTCAAATTATGAACAGTGATCAGCAAGTGAGTTTGCCGATGAACGCTTTTAATCAAAATTTAGTACTGCAAAAATGCCATAAAGAAGAATAAGCATTTGTGATATATCTATTTGTTATCTCCCTTTACTTTTTACGTATTTAGTGTATACTTGCTTTTTGTGTGCCTGTTTTTTGTGATCACATATGATCAGTGTTTTTTCGCGTAATGTGCGACTGTGATTTATGTTGAAATTTTCTCGATCAAAAAGATAAACAGTAAGTGAAATATATACAAGAAGTTTTTAAAAAAGTGACAGCGTAAAACGGGAAAATTTTTTTTACCGGGCGTCCGACAATAGGGGGGGGGGGCAGAATTAAAAGTTTAGTCTCTCCAGATTCCACTAGACGCTGGTCTCAGCCTAATCACCGAGGCGTGAGGCTGAACTCACTCTCGTGATCACTGGCAAATCTCAGCATCAGAGAGCTAACAACGGAGTCCGTGATTTCCTCAACAGATGTCATAGCAGTACAATTTCATAACCTTCTATTGTTCTTTCAGTCGATTGTGGAGTGATTTTTTCTGGCTTTAGAGGGAAAAATATATCAGTTGTGTGGTCGTATTACCCAGTCGAATAAATCATGGCGGCGCGAAGGACGAGAAAGCTTCCGGAAGAGAAAATTGAAGACTTATTGCTAAGGGGAATAAGGAAAATAATACTAAGCCAAGGGGTTAACTGCTTTCGCGTTATTTACATATGGTGTCAACAGTTCTCAATTTCAAATTTTATTGCGTTAATATGCTAGCGTCAATTTTTAGAAATACGTTGATACGGAGGTTTTATTCATCAAATTATCTCCAAGATACAAACGCTATATGTTTGAAAAAAAAGTATGTTTACAAAAAAAAAATGTAATTTTGCTAGGTTTTTGGTTGAGCGTTTTATGCATTATGCAACATAGACTTGTCTGCAAGCATAGCTGTGTTTGTTGTTGAAGTTAAACACAATTATATTTTAATAAACAAGAACAAGTTTAAAAAGGAAAGCATCTATCAGACAGCGATGGCTTATTGGTTAAAATCAAAATTTATTTAGCTTTTGAAAAAGTGAAAATGAAATAATCAAAGAAAAACCTGTCCCAAACCACAAAGTAATTTCAAAGTAATTCTTAGAAAAATGACTCCTTTGTCGTGATAAAACAATTGTTGGGAGTTTCTGACTTGTTTATTATTTGCTTCCTCCTTAATATAAATCGTCACAAGCCTGCAACGGCTATCATAAAGAATAAATTGTTTGCAATTTTTCCTTATTTTTATCCATCCCTTTATCATTGGTACTTTGAGTTTTAACCTTACATTGTTATTTTTCTATTTAGAATAGCGGCTACCCATGAAGGTGGAATAGAATGTATGACGTACATGACTAGTCGCATTGAAATGCAACTAGTTAGAGACTAGACCAGTTCTTGTTTCCACATAGACTGATAGCTGGGGGCATCATCGTCAGAATGAGAGCTAAGTGAGACCTTGATTTTCCATGGTTCGGGCCCTGTCTCGCATTTCCTACGAGTCCCAGGACTGGCCTCCGATAACTACTGACAGCCATGTAGACGGATGGCCTATGGGTAATCGATCATGCTGGGTCTCATAGCAACCTTTGTTTTAGAAATAATTCCGAAAATCTAGCGAAAAGTGAGTTTTACGAAAATTAGGTTTTCACCTACATCAGAATTCAACTTTTATGCAATAAAATTATCATTCTTCGAATCAGAATCAAAAACTGAGTCGACTAATATGCATTTCTATCCTATCCGACTACTTTAGTTTTTGTCAAATTTCCACGTTGAAAAATTATCGAGATTTTTACCAAAAAAATAAAAATGAACTAAAAATTTCGCAATACGTATAGGTGTACTCAGTCTTCTATTCTGGTTCCAAATATTTTTAATTGCATAAAAGTTGGATTCTGATCGAGAAAAAAACGAGAATTACGAGGCGAATTCTGACTTTTTCGTCTCTGATTTAGAAAAAATGAATTTTCTCAGGAATGAAAAGGAATTTCAAAAAAAGCTATCTATACTTTTATTCTACGTCTAATGACGGTTCAAATGGTGTATGAAAGAAGGTTACATCTCCTAACCGAAAAACTAGATAGGTTTGCGAAATAAGTCGGCGCCTTTTGAGCTATGTAGGTACCTGAATTTTCTTTTGACCATGGTACAGGTGAGGAAGCTCCAAATGACATTTCTAGGGTGAGTTTCATGTGTTGAATCAGAAAAAATAAGTTCGAGAGTTTCAGAATGAAATTTGATAAAAATATTCAAATTTTTCGTAGCGGAACGGTTTTTCGAAATTTGATAGGATATTGCTGCTGGTTTTTAGTATCGTGTCCTAAATCCCGCTAATGTTTCCAACCAATAGTAAAGCCAGTTGCATTTGCTTTATCAAATGGACTTTGTGTACCGCCATAAATTCGTTTTTCGTTTTGTTTAACTATAACTTTCCAATGTTGATCTGCATGATAATATGTTAATTTTATATTTGGTTGTTCAGCAACCATAAAAATTTGGGTATTTATTGTTTCAGAATAAGTCTGTCTAATTAATAATAATACTTCGTTTCCTATTATCCAATAATAACGCTGAACAGAAGGATCTAAGCTTCCTTGGTAGTCGACAGCTAAATACTCTTGAATTAAATCCCATCCTATACCAAGTACTGACGTATCCTAATGATTTCCTTGATGTTTTAAATTTAATTCCATTTCCGGACTTTCGAATAGACCTTCCAGCTGCATCAGAGGCAAAAAGAAACTCACTTTACCAGTGACAGTATTAACACTGGATAGCAAAGGTTTAATATCAAGTGAGTCGCGCAATAATATTGGAGATCGTCCTTTGACAATGGGTTGAACTATTTGTGGAACTTTTTCTAAATTTAATCGTCTTTGTTCTTTAAATTCAGCTGAGAACTTGCCTTCGATTAAAGATGATGATGATAGAATCAATTCCTCGTCCAATGAATTCTCTAACAAGCGAAATGGTGCCTTCTTAATTTCAAAAGCGTTCAACCGTCCGTTTTGATTTGTAATTAATACAGAACTTCTAGTTGGACCTTTTGAAGTTGGAATGAATGTTGCTGGAATAAGATATTTTTCTTTTATATTTAACTGCCTAGCTTTTAGGTTTTTCTCCCATTGACGAATGTTTAGATTAAAAGAGTTTATTCCAAAACCTGTAAGTCTTGTGTAAAGTAATTGTGCAAATCCACTCTCGATAATATCAGAAAATAGCATCGACTGCGTATGTTCTGCTTTCCAGCCGTTCTTTTCAGCAAAAGACTGATCATGATTTAAACAAACAAAATTACTTTGCTCTGGTAGATATTGGTAAACTCATAAATCCTCTTGTTGTAATAGAATCAAATTTAAATAATTGCCCTTCGTCAAACGTACAAACCATAAGCGATCACGATGTGATTGTCATCCACTATTCTAATTACATAAGTCACTTTTAATTAATAATCGAGGACGTAAGCCTTGGTCACTTTTTTAAAAATATGAATGGAAAGACCTTTATAATCTTGATGAGTAATATGCCAGTACCTGTAATATCTGAAAATTCAGAATGATTTTCTTTTAATTGCCATTCCAGTTGATTGATTAACCATTCATTCGTTGATTTAAGATTAAGAATGGGACGCTTATTCTTGATTCCAAAACTTTGATGATCTAATCCATAGAAACGAATACCTTGGTTTATATGCCTTACAAACAATTCGAGTGGTTGAAACCAAAAAAATAAACCCTTTATAGTTGATTAAGCGAGTTAAACCATCCATTTGAATCAGCAAACAAAGTATCTTGAGCTAAATGTCGTAATACTTGTTTTGATGTGTCTTAGTCAAAAAACTGAAATCCTTCTTGGATTCTATCAACAAAATTGCTTTATTTAAACTAAATATTTTCAAAATTTTTAAACCGTATTATGTATAGTTTAATTTTAGAAGTTCTTGTCATTGTCCATTTTTCGATGAATATTGATAAATCTTTCATCCCTCTTCATTACATAATGCCAGTTGGAAAGTATCTTGATCAATTAATTGAATTGTTAAAGCTGAAGTATACCATGATAAATTTAGCCATTGTGGTAACGTTGACGAAGATTGCTAATTTTATTTGAAAAGACATTGATGATTGTTCTTGAAGATTTGTCATTTATTGTGTCGATACATAAAGGTTAATCTTCTCATTGTCCATAACCATCGTATAAGAAAGTATTTCCGAATCTAAAGATTTTATAATAAATCTTGAGCACAGTTCAAATAACGTAAGTTTCTTCAACCTGTAGATCCTATTAAATACTTTTTCGCAAAATAAAGATGCAAATTAAATATAATTCAAAAAAATCTTCAGTAGCAAAGTTGCAAGATTGCAGGCGAAACTGATGATTACTTTTCCTCTGAGATCTTAATCGTATGGTGCGGATTACACAAGCGAAACACGTGGTAACAAACACGCATCCATGCATGCATAGATCGAGGAAGACATTACGGAAATATGTGAACATAGTAATACCTTTGACTCTGTAAATGACATAATTGGAGATTATAAGGGCGATGAGAAAAACACGCCGATAAGTAATGATGCGGCACATTAAATATGCTGAAAATAACTTAGAATATGTGCTATCTATTGAATATATTCCATAATTTGTAATTGATTCAAAACCTGAACCTGTCTCGTTTACAACTACTTGCTTCAGTCTATATTGATATTTGACTTAGTAACTTTTTATGCATTTCACTAGTATATGCGTATTTTGTTTCTTTATTGTTCACACATATATAAGCATATTTTCAACTAAAATTAAATACTTTAAGCAGAAAACACTTACGAAGGCTAACGAAGAAATAACTGCATATTGGAAATAAGTACAAAATTAACAAGCGATATATAAATAGCTGTTTGAACGCTAAGCGGCAACTTCATCATTTGAAAACAAATGATATTTTCATGTAAATTGTTTTATCAATTGAAATCAAGTCCAAATGTAACATATGTTTCTTTTATAAAGCTGGATAAATCCTTCTAAAACATACTACATGGTGTCCAGTAAATCTCTCAACAACTTTGGACAAGATTTTTTCTACTACGTTTGAATAGTTCTGCTCGTGTGCTTTTGTGTTAAAAACTAGATCACTCGGTTTACTTTACAATTGTTTCGATATGTCTGTAACTCTCACCACGGAAGAAAGAGTCGCGATAGTGTGACTTTTTTCAAAATTTGAAAATGCTCACGAAGTCCAAAGACAATGGAAGCATCATTTTGATACGACTCTTTCGATGGCAACCACGATTTTAGCGGTGAATCAGAGGTCTGACGAAAGAGCAACAGTTGAAGATTTACCACACAGTGTGCGGCCGGAAATTGCACCTTCAAAGGAGAAGCTGAAAGAGATTGAAGAAATAGTCATGCACAGTCCAAAACTGTCTATTCGACAAGGCGCTGCTCAGGCCGGTGTACACAAAACAAGCTACCAAGTAGACATGAGACAACTTCACTTTAAACACCGTTAGACAATTTTGATCGTAGACCTAAACGACGATGATTTCGATCGACGCACCCAGTCTTATGAAATATGACTCGAAAAACTCTATTAATAAACAATTTACATGAAAATGTCATTTGTTTTCAAACGATGAAATTTTAAATTGATTCATTGATTGTGAATTTGTCGTCCAGCGGTCAAACAGCTAATTATATCCACCTGGAAAAAAATAGTTGTACTCGATTTTTTTTAATATATCATCAAAAAATTAAAAATACATTTTAAAAAGTGTAATTATATATTCTGAAAGGGCTCAGAGTTCTCTATCACTCTGTATATTAATGTCTTGTGTTTTTGCTTGTTTTTTTTTACATTGAGATAGTTTATTTGTTCCTTGAAAAAGGTTAACAAAAAAAGATTCATATAAAATACACATAACACAAGTAGATCATATTTAGTAGAAGACGGAAAAAAAGATACGTAGAACGATTAAGCAATAAGAATTTCAATTTTATCTTAAATCATGCACACATCAAGAAGTTGAAAAATGTAAAACTAGATAGAAATTAAAAACTTCTATTGTTAAACAAATACAAACAAAGAAAAATATATTTAAGGTGGCAAATTAAAGTATTTGTATGCTGATGTGTTGATGTCTTTTTATAAAAGCTATATTGCTGATTTTGAATGTTTATGAAGTTAAGAACGTCTATGTTTGTGTGCTCTGTCAGCAAGTCTTCGAGAAAACCTACTGTTTTTGCGGAAACCACTCGCTCTATACCATTCCCTCATTGGCTGGGTAGCAATCTGATACGCAGTCCAGGTTTGTTTGATAGACAAGTGCCTCAGGAGAGTCAGAGAGATGCTTAAATAATCTTAAATAATATCGTAATAAGTAATCTCTTAGAGTCAGTTTTCTAGATAATATCATTGTTGTAAGATCGTCGCAGTTTCACAATCTGTAAACGAGTCTAAGCCCTGTGACATAAAGATGTTCAATTTGAAGTTTTTGCTTCTCGGTGAAATAGAAAAAAATCGGAAAGAGTAAACAGAAGTGGAGTAGTGATGCAAAAAACGTTTTCTTCTCATAGATACGCGTGACTTTGGTATAGAACGGAATTCTGTACTTAGTTCATTGTAAATTTTACGTATTTTCCTTAATCTTCCTAAAATATATCCATTCCAACCCATTTTAGTTCGAATTTCAACACCTAAATACTTGAAAAAATTTACAAAAGCAATCAGAATTCCTTTATATGTGAGTTGAGTTCTCTTGAGAGCTACAACGCTGTGAACAAGGAGCGCTGTCGTTTTGGAGACATTTACAGGTGGAATATTATTGTCTGAGAATTTCTCTAATGCTTTTAACACAGTTTGTGTCCGTTTTTCAAGATCTAGTTTCAGGATCCAGTTAAAACAATAGCTAAATCATCTGCAAAAAGGTGTGATATTGCTTGAAAGAAGCATTGAGGCAAAAAATGAAGATGAAGACGAAATAATGTTGCTGCAAGAACTGAGCCTTGTGAAGCCCCTACATATATTCTTATAACACGAAACATTATATCATCATAGTGAATAGACGAAAGACCGGTCCTGAATATATTAATGTCTTGTCTTACATTTATTTGATGAAAAAGAATTTGAGCACAGCGAAGGTGCTTTCATCGTCAGATTCCCACGGACTGCATTTTGTTACAAATTTCTTCAAATTATTTTTTAAATTTATCATCATTATAGAAATTGCTTTTTATAAAAGTAATTCTATATTCCGATAGCGCATGAAATTCTCTGTCATCCTATGTATTTATGCCTTTCCTTGCATTTATTTGCTAAAAAACAGTTTGAGTACAGCGAAGGTGCCCCCAATTGGCAAGTACTAAAGAGCTGGATTTTTTCGCTTTTTCCACACCATCTGTACTAAAAGATTTGTTTACAGACCATGAGAAAGAGCACAGGCAGAAGTACAACAAGAACTGACTTCTCACTTTTGCAACCCCTTTTTTACGGAAATAATAGCAAAAGAAAAAGGTTCAAATGGAAAAAAATAACAGATTTTCAAAGTGATAGTTTTTTTCATCTTTCCTATAATCTACGTAGCTTTCTTTATTGAAGCTTTAAAATTAAAGTTTAGGTATAAATTTTGTAGAGCATTTCACGGTGCATCTTTACCAAAAAAACATTAACCTTTGGGTCTTAAAGAAATACAAGAAAAATAGAAAATACTGAGAGATTACACTCGTTACAATTTCCGAGAATCTGACGATGAGGGGGGCTATCAGCAGTGCTCTCAATTTATTTTTCGGCAAATAAATGTAAGACAAGACATAAATATACAGGGTAATAAAGAACTCCGAGCGCTTTCAGAATATAAAATTATTCTTTTTAAAATGTATTTTTACAGTGATAATATATTAAAAAAAATCGAGTGGAACTATTTTTTTCCGGGTGGATATATATAAGTTGTAGGCAAACCTGGAACTCCAATTTTGCTCAGGCAAATTTGAAATTTCACTGAAGCAGATCAACTTTGTTTTGTTTCTGTTACTTATTTATTTTCTTGTTTTTCTTACAAAAACGTTACATTGCTTCACAACAACATAAAATTATAAAAAAATAGCATCGAAAAAGTCTCGGAAAGTTTCGATACCGGCACTTTTATATCGAAACTATACGAGACTAAAGTTTCGGGTATCGAGTACCCCGTCTCAGTGCAACCTTACGTAGCCTGCTTTTTGAACATCAACTTGACCTTGTGCAAAACTCATTTGAAAATTGTACAAAAATTTCGTCTATTCAGTTTGCGTTAAACCTCAATGGTAGTAGCAAATGAGAGGAAAAAATCGAATATTTTTTCTCTTTTAATAGAACAATCAGATGACAGTAGAACTGAGCAAAAGAAAGAATATGCGTTCTCTTATGTTAAAAAACCTTGCTATGAGCCAGGAGAAAATGCTGATTTAAATGACTTAAAATGTTTATATGACATCAGCAATACCCGTTTATTCGTTATTGTTTGACTTTGAAAAGTGTGTCAATAAAAATGTATTTGTACACATTATGCATTGCATAATGACACTAAAGTGAACAGCGAAACACTAGAACAAGCAATAATAAATGTTTCAACTGAAGAACATTTTTCTGCGATAAAGTGAAAGAACAAATGGGGGTGTGCGTGTAGATTTTTACTACGTGCAATGTATGTTCGATGACATACTACTTCGATACGGTCAATAAAAACATGGCTTGCAATTATTTCTTTCTAAAAATAATGATCATGCAGCTTGAAGGACGCATTCTTCTAACATCGTAGGTGGCTGTCGCAGCAACGGTGAATACTATAAGTATGTGTGAAATTTGACATAATTTCAACATTGTTTGTTGGTACGACAAAAAGAATTAAGAGCAAGATGACTGCTGTATCAAACAATGGAGTGGCACCGTTTGAAGTAAATCAACGTTTTTCTGATATTGAAAATGAATCGCGAGCTATGCTTTTGTTGCCGTAAGTTTAGACAAAATAAATATATCAAAAAATTAATGCATTTCTTTGTAGAATCGAAGACTACGAAGACATACCTTTTTTGTCTTTGAAAACTGCTGTCGAAAATTTGGAAAACATTGTGTCTAAAGCAGTGCAATATGCAGCGTTGGCAAAGGACAGATGTATTGCTGCTTGCGATGGGCTTAGTCAAGACGAATCGGTTTCTATTCAACTTTATACTATGGTGTGGAAACCAACTTTTCAATCACTTCACGTTCAACTCAATACTGCTCTTCGAGCAGAAGATCGAATTAAACTCACTCCATATTATTCTTATCTCAAACTGTTGTTGAACGCCTTATCGAAACTCAAATCAGTAAAAACGACAGCATGGCGCGGAATCAAAGCAGATCTGACTGGTCAATATTCAGTGGGCAAGACTTTTGTCTGGCGAGGATTTAGGTGAGTGACCTCTTTCTCTAAATTAAACTGATTTTAATCAGTTATTTCTCTAGTTCATGCACGGAATCACTTGATCTCCTTCAATCGAATAACTTTCTCGGCAAGACAGGCGTGAGAACACTATTTCGTATCGAATGCCTAACCGGAAAAGCCATTCATAGACATTCGTATTACAAACATGTCAGTGAAATTCTTCTTTTACCCGGTACCCGATTTCAAGTTCTCAGCCATTCGAATTCTGACAATGAATCACATATTATCCATCTCAGAGAAGTTAAATCAATTATTACACCACGTACTTCATCGATGTCAATTAAACCAATGCCACGATATGGTTTTCCTTGTTCTGATACAGATGTCCTCTGTTTACAACGAACAAAACAAATCAACTCGCATTCTTATTCTTCAAGGATTGTTAAATCAAACTCGATAAATTATACGACGAGACCATATCGAAATAAAGTATTACAAGAATTGATGAGCAATGAACGAACGAAAGAATCTATACGATTTCCTCAACAGCCCGTGAATATGGATGATATGCATTTGATTAGTAACGAATTGATATCGAACAAATGGTGGAGAATTATCTATTTGTGGAAAGCCTATTTGGAAGAAAAACATCTTGCTATTTTACTGTGTGCAATTGAATCAAATTCCATTGTAATAAATCTCAGTCTTGATTGGAATCGATTGGGTGATGATGGTGCGTCCTTGATTTCTCGTACTCTACAGTTAAATACATCTTTGCGAAGTGTTTGTTTGAGTGCAAACGGAATTGGTGCAATCGGTGCTCGAGAATTAGCGGATATGTTACATGTCAATAAGACATTGACACATCTCGAACTTGCATCGAATCCGATTGATGATTCTGGAGTAGTCGCTATTGCTCGTGCTCTACAACAAAATCGGACACTACAATCTCTCAATTTGAGTCAAACAGAAATGACTCTGGATGGTGTTCAACAATTAGCTAATATGCTTGAAATAAATACAATTTTGAAAGTTCTACGTCTAAAAGACAATGATCTTGGTGATGAAGGAGTGATGATCATTGCTCGTGCATTAACTCGAAATTCCATATTATCGACGCTTGATTTGAGTACAAATAATGTGACACATGTCGGTGCCAATGCAATGGCATTTGTATTACAGCAAAATAGTACTGCATTATCAAGTCTAATTATCAATGAAAATCCCCTCGGAGATTTAGGTATTACATCGATCGCATGTGCACTGACAACGAATACGACTTTAGTCAAATTGAAACTGGAGTCAACTGATATGACTATTGATGGTGCTCGCGAAATTGCAAATATGCTATGCCTAAATAACAATATAATATATTTGGCTTTGAGCAGAAATCCAATTGGTGATGATGCCATCAATCTACTAGTCAATGCGTTCAATGACAACAATAGTCTTCAACATTTGCATCTCAACGATGTGAATCTGACAGATCAATGTGTTCCGGATATGATGGCTATTTTGGAACAAAACAAAACGTTGAACTCGATTGAACTTGTCAAGAATCTGTTGAGTGAGGAAGCCAAAGTGACAATTGAGAAAGCAGCAGAAATAAATCAAACGTGTTCTTTATATTTTCAATTCACTTTCCAAGGAACATATTACGTTTAAAAACTAAAATGTTTTTGTTATTGTTATTGTTGTTGTTTCGTTCAAATAAATATAGCATATATGCATTCTATTCTTCTCTCTTGTGAATGAAAGTTCTCAAGTAGCTGTTTAAGCGAGACATGCAGTTATAGAGATTGAAGTATTAAATATCCAAAAAGTATTAAAAGAATGTCTTACATTTTGATGTTCGATGCTCGCTTAGTTATTAGACAGGGATAGAGTTGCTGGCGACCGCTGTTTCAATCTATGATCCAATCGGTACCCAAACACAGAGTATCTTGTTGCTTTTCTTCCCATGTATTGGGCCACGTCGTTTGAAGCCACACCCATCGGTTACCATGGGCTGCAGTGTCATCTGCTTCGTTTGTCCTTCTAAGGAATATAGCTTGTGTCAATGCAATGAGCGAACAAATTATAAGGTTTGAACCAAAACTTAGTATGAAGTAAAATTGTGCTTTATAATCAGCTTTACAAGCATGTTCTCGACCTTTTGTTTCATGCTTTGCCGCGGAATGTTCAGCACCCGTCGAAATCAATCAAAAGAAGGGCATTAAAAAAACTGAGCTCGTCAAAGACAAGATTTTCACATGGTGCAAACAAAGAAGAACTAGCTGAATTAGTTCCTTCCTCGTTCCTTTCATCCTGCAGGAATCGTTCTAAAAACTTTTACTAATTTTGACATTCATATTGAGATGAAAACAGTGGATAGTCTGTCTATTCAGGACTTGTAAAGATTTTGATTTTTATAAAAAAGAGAAATGAATTTCAAAAATCCTTCCGGTGTTTTTGTGGTCACTAATTCAAGGTTTCGAATACAAGAAAACTAACAGAGTACGCTGAGCTGTTCTGGAGAAAAATGTATCTTACTGAACGACAACGCCAGAATCAATACTGTGAGAATACAGTACAGAATAATTAGTGCATTTTAGGGCTTGTACTAAAACGCTGCGAACTTTTAAACGTAAGGTGATACAGACCTACACGACGATATCTGGACTAGAAGAGTATGCTGTATAGATCTGCGTTAGAGGACTAGCTATTTGCACATACTACTCAGCTAGCAGCAATAGCTTCTAGTTGACACTTTGAAAAGTGGCATTGGCCGCTATATGAAACTTCCGAACGTGGCAATAGAATCTTATTAACGCCCTGAAAGCGGCAATAGCCATTCCGTTTTATGTTTAATTGTCTGTCGTACTATTTGTCTTCTATTACACTTAGTTTTATAAGAAACGTAAAACAGTCAAAAAATGTCAATATATCTTAATTTTATCAACTACTTCTGAAAGGACGGGGAACGGTTTATGCTAGAAAATGGCCCAATATGATTTTGAGTGAATATTATCGGAAATGCTTCTCTTTTCACTTTCCAACACTTCCCACGTTCAAAAATTCCTTCTGGTGTCTTTCAAACAAAAATTATTTTCCATTTTTCGCCACCAGTTCAACAAAAGTCATTTACCTTTCTCCGCAAATTTCTCGTCCGATTTCAAAGGCCCTGAGCAAAGCTCATACATAGTAACATAGAGAATTTTCTGGGCTTCAAATAAGCTATAAATAATCTGCCCATACAGGAAAATTATCGAAATACTAGAAAGATATCATCATTTTTACCTATCTTAGCACTTTAAAGGAATATTTCTTGAACTCATCTACTCAGAACCGGAATGTTTTGTATATGAAAAGATAGAGAATTTTTCGGGCTTTAAAGATGTCATGATTTTCACCTATCTTAGTGCGTTAAACACACCTTTAGTCATTTTTCTGCCGTAATAAAAAATTATATGTTTTTCAAAAACATACCATTGGATAGTCCTTTAAATTCTCTACAAAGTGAGCTGGTCAGAATATCCAGACAGATTGGACCAGTCATTAACGATATCGAAGAGAAGCGTTTGGGTGTTATCTATGCAGTACAGTGTGTAACAATCACAAGAACTCCTTTGTTTTTTATTTTTCAGTAAAAGCTGGGACCAATGTGAATACTGTTTTGGATAGCACGAAGATTTTTCTAACAGATGAGGTGCATATCGCCGTTTCATGAGGAACGTTGATAATAGGGTTTCTGGAAAACCTGACCGCTAGAAAACCAAGTCCTTGGTTTTTGGTCAGAAAATCAAATCATATAGCCTGATAGAGCAAAGAATTTTGAGGAAAATAAGACATCTCCAAGCTGTCTATAAGGCTTTGTCACATGAATGTTTTGGTAATTTTCACGCCCTTTGTAGCCGTTCGCAGATCGACTGCAGTTGCGTGAAAAGCCTTATAGACAGCTTGGAGATGTCTTATTTTCCTCAGAATTCTTTACTCTATCAGGCTATATGGTTTGCAAAATTTTGCATAGACAACATCCAAACGCGTCTCTTCGATATCGTTAATGACTGGTCCAATCTGTTTGGATATTCTGACCAGCTCACCACAGTGGGCATTTTTTGCTAGAGCAGGCGGACTTTAGCTTTATGAGTGAACTAAAATTTCATGAACCATTTTTTTATAGGTTTTTCATGATCCTCTTTCTAATGGCATGAGAGTTGGGCTTTGAAA
>CAJNOQ010002982.1:0-21919 GCA_905250885.1 Didymodactylos carnosus | reverse complement strand
AAATAATTTTGTAAATCTGTCTAGTTGTTTTTTGTGATGAGATGAAGCCGGCTTTTTTACTTCATTAAAACCACCATTAAACGAGCTTTAAAAAAAGTATGCATAGCTTTTCTTTAGTTTTGTTCCTCACCGTTATATTTGACAGCTTCAAATTTTTTCGAATTTCTCCATCAAAAAAAAAGCTATGTGCACTTTTAAAGCTCGTTTAATAGCGGTTTTAATGAAGTAAAAAAGTCGGCTTCATCTCGTCACAAAAACAACTAGACAGATTTACAAAATTGTTTTTGAATTTTTCACAGTTAGAGTTCCAGACGTCCATACTGGATAGACCTTTGACTTCAATCTCGATCAAGCATCATTCTCATATACAGTTTTTAATGCGGAATGTGAAGAGAACACTTTCAAAAAAGTTAGAATCGCGAAAAAAAAAGGTGAAACTGAGCGATTTTTCAAAATGTTTTGAATTTTTAAGGAAGAAAAATATTTTTAAAAGAGCTTTTTTCTTACACAGCTCGATATGCTCTATCTAATCATGTGTAAAAAGATGGAAAAAAACTCTGCTGCAAGTTTGCATTTCCGGCACCTTAAATCAATATCTTGAAGCTTTTATGAGAAACTCTATAGAGTTTATTGCTTACATTATAGCAATATATATTCACTTTGTTTTACGTAAAAATTGTACGCTAGTGAAATACTTTACTGATTAATCTGCCACTAGATAATGTTCGTACTTTTTGTCTTGTTGTATTTCTCTCTTTTTTATCAGATTTTGTTATTTTTGTTTTTTAACATGTAAATTGTTGTACGTTACATTCGAGAGAGCAGTGTGACGATAAAGTTTGATCATATACTTTTATATAGATCTTTTCTCATGATACGTTTGTTGTCCACTGTTAGTATATGTCTCAGTTTGTGTTTTTGTTTGTATAACATTAGTAATACAGAAAAGAAAAAGAAATTAATTACATCAAAAATTTAATAAATTTTACTTCAAAACTCCAGTACAGGCGACACGGTCGTCAGATATTTTGAGAGATGATGTTCATCACCGCCATTGAGGAATCATTCCGAAATATAAGTATGACTAAATATTTTTGTCGTTTCTGCTACTTGATATTTGTATCCAAAGTCCACGTTTTGTCTTTGATGACATATTCAAAAAAGTCAACGCCAAAGACAAAACTAACTTATGAGATTGGTGGGTCAGTTTGGATTTAAATGTGACAAAGCGAATAAAAAATATGAAGATGTAGCACAAAATTTAACATGTGTTTCATAAAAAAATCGGAAGCTTAGCGTTGTATAGTTTCCTTCTGCTGTATCAGCGTTAATATACACTTTTAATTGTTTTTTATTAATCCAATATACATCTTGTATGTGAAATATATGTTTTAAAGCTTTTTTTACCGTTTATAGACGGTGAGAATATACTCTTATCAGTTTAGTATATTTATTCCCTAAAAGAAGTGATTTAAATTCTGATTCTGACCAAACATATCAATCAGAAAACGTATTTCAATCACAAATTCAGACACTAACCGATCAATTTAAATCATTAATATAAAATTCATATGCTGGATCACTTAATATTATACGTTCTTTGATACACGCTAATTCTTTATTAGCAGCTTTTAATCTCCAAAGTAAAGATAAATAATGATGAGTCACAGCCTATTATGTCTAAGTATAAAAACATATCACCAACAAAAAAATAAAGTTCATGCACAGTCGGAGAAAAATGCTTTTTCTTATTCAGCACAGTCGATAACCCAGAAGATTTTCTATTTTTGGCGAGGGGTATTGCTAAAAGCTTAAGAAAAATTTTGAAACTAATATTATTTTCTCATGAAAACATTTTTCTAAACTTTTGACAATACCCCGCGCTAAAAATAAAACATCTTCTGGATTATCGCGTGTGCTGAATACAAAAAGCACTTTTCCGCAACTCTGCATGAACTGTATTGTTTTCTTCATGTTGATATGGTACAGCACTTGCTCTTGCCATAACATCTCGATGGAGTGAATTCGGACTAATTGAAAGAACTTTTTTAGAGGTAATTGTGCCATCTATTGTTAAATTCGGAAGAGAATCATTTTGGTCACTGATTTGACGAAAAATAAATCAGATTTCACCAGCCTACTGATTGGTATCATTTAATGTCGTAATTTGCTTATTGCATTTCTTTCATATTTCTATTGTTCTAATTTTATATTTGGTTAATTGCAGCTTATCCGACAAAAATAAAAACAGACACTGAAATCCCATTTTGCATGAAATTTTCAAACTGACAATGATTGCTCATGTTGTATTTAAGTATATTTATCAACAACAAGAACATAACATTTGTTTGTCCTGTATTTTTCATTCTCTATTCATCTTTTTCTTTCCAAGAATCTTGTCTTAGATTTAACTGACTTTCTTTTAATACAATAGATTCCACAGTCGATTTTATCATATTAGATTTTCGAGGTTCGTTTCTAATCAAACGTTCAATACTGTTGCGTGGCGAAAAAATATTTTGCATAACATTTAATTCTGGAGAAATATGCGATAGAGACGAAGATGAGTTTTCACAATCGTTTGGATTCACACGGGATAGTGATGGACGAGAGTCAAGCATTGATATGTTATTATTATAAAATGGCTCTCGTTGATTATGAAAAGAATATGGATTATTTTGTTGTCTTGATATTCTCACCGTATCATTCTGTTTTTGTACTAGATTTTGATTATTATCTAGATTTTGTTGTGGAGATGAATGATTGGAATAGTTTTGTGGATACATTTGAGGTTGCTGTTCAACTGTTAGATGAAACGGTAATTGTTGTTGCCGTCTCACTCTTACTTGCATATCTTGCTCTTCTTGTAAAAGTTTTTGCATATAAGAGTGTTGAATATGACTTATATATTCATTTTTATACTGACGAATATCTGCCACCTTCTGCATCAGTTGAACTCGTCTGTGTTGCTCTAATCGTTCTTCGTTGTGTTTTCTCCTTTGAAAATGTTCTAGACGTAACGCATTTAAAGCCTCACTAAAATGATATTCATAAACTGCAAAGCGTGAGTGTTTTTCGTAATTAGTTTGCTCTGCGAATAAATTGAGTAATTTACTAACCGAGCATCACGTAAAGCTGTCAATTTTTCTTGTAACGTTTCCAAATTATGTCGTTGATATTCTATTTGACTTTTAGCCTGTTCAAGATCTGTTGCACATGTTTGCAATGCTATGAAACTTGACAATAACGCCGTATCACCAGTTGCATCTCGGTTTCGTATGTAATTACTTTTAGCTCGATTCACGAAACTAGATATTGCTTCTGATGTCTTTTTCAACAATATATCTATAGTTAAATTTGCTTTTTCATCCAAAAGATGTATAGTTGAAGATGTCGGATATGCTACAGATTGATATACGGTCTGAACTTGTCGCTGTAATCGGTGAGACGGGTGTGGTATACTGTATTCTTGATTTGATTCTTTAATTTGAATTGTCATGGGTGTTCCTTTGAATGGAGATGTTGTCATCTTTTGTCCTGTTGGTTTTATCTTTAATTCATTATATTTTCTCTTTTGATTTTCTGTTGTACGCTCACGCTCTTCCGCTTCGCTTCTTGATATTGCCAAAGCCAGTTGAAATTCTTCGTCAATGATATTATGTCCTCCTAAGAAGCTGCCCAACGCCTCATCAACAAGCACTGCCTTTTTATGAGCTAAAGTTGTTTCGACACATTGAAGACATATTCTTTCATGCGGTTTTGGCAGCTATTGTAAAAATTTGTGTGATAATTTTACACTTCCAAATTATAAAGAAATAACTGCAACTTACCAACTTTGTCAATGCTCTATATTCATCACCACTTTGTATTTCTATCCAACATTTCTGACAATATTTTTTTGAACAATATATACATGGTTCTCTATTAGCACGACTAAGAAACTTTGATTTTATCCGACATCTTACACACGTACCATCATCTTGTTTTCTATTCGCATCCTTCATGGGCACTTGCATTTTGATATCATCATTAATATCAATTCGTTAATTAAAGAAATTGAAGAAATATAGTTTGATACAGTAATAAATTGCTAAAATAAAACGCGCCTTGGGTCTCGTCCCATAAGCAAAACTGTATCTTAATTTCATATTTGAACATATTCTGCTTGTCTTTTACTCTAAGTTGACATGGATACAACAGTCTGAAGAGATATTTGTCTTTTATTTGACAAAGACATTGTATCGTGTAAGCTATTTTGCTGATAAACCCAGTCGTATATTCTGCTGTGAATGGTGATCGGGTAGGTTTTGTATAACATTGTTTCACTTTTATAATTTTGTTCAGACGACTTTTTTCTTGAAATATTAAATGTTTAGAGAATAAGGACAGTCACTGAGATGAAGTTTAAATAAATTGTAAAAGTTTATGATTTTTGAAAGTTTTAGTTTGTACTGTTTAGCTCACGATATCTTTAGTTTAAATAAAAATTCCCAAAACTAAAGTAACGTCGGTAGACTTATCTCAGCCGTTAGCCTCTAATAGTTGACTAGTATGAATCCTTTTTTATACTCTAAATTTTGCAAAGAACATTTAGACATAAAAGAAAACTACACAACATACACCTCTGAAACACTGCACAACAAGAAGTGTGATTTGATTGTTATGCAAAACATTTCCCTACAGAACGTACTTGGGGCCAAGTACTTGGACCAAGTAATTCGTCTGCGTAATGAAGCCGGTACTTGACTTTTTTTCAGAATTAACTTTACTTGTAAGTACTTGTCCTTACTTGTTAAGTACTTCTTAGCAATAAGGCGAGTATTTCGATCATTGACAAGTACTTAGCAAGTAATCAAGTACGTTCTCTAGGTTGGAAGATCTCATTATAGCTTCCCTAGTGAATGTACTTGCGAGGGGGTGCCTGTTTACTTGCAAAGTTCCACGGGTAATTGACACCACTTGACAAGTATTTTCAAAAAAGATTACTTGATAAATGCCTGAAAGCACTTACCAGGTACTTAATTTACTTGTTGAACCTCCCGCAAGTACTTGATAATTACTTGGGTAAGTGCTGGGCAAAGGACTTGATAAGAATATAAAGTAATTCAAGTACTTGATTTCCTTGGCAAGTACTTGGTTTACTTGCAAAACAGCGGACGAAACCTGCTAGGGTAGTTGATCATGTACCTGCATGCAAGTACATTCACTAGGGTATATGATGTGGTTTTTGCAATCTACCAGTTCCATACGTTTACACTTCTACGTAGAGATCAGACTTTGACAGACAAGAATCAATCAACAGATTATCTCCATCAAGTCCTTGGTTGTAAGTCGAAAATTAAGAGGTTCTTACAAGAACAACTCTTGCAGTTTGGTCCAGTAGATTTTCTTGTAAAACGAAAATAATAAGTAGTTGTATTTGACACGTATTAATCGACAAAATTCTACTAAACGGCTTGTCCAAGCGCATCAGCAAAAAAACGTAAGGCTGTAACATGTTGTGAAATTCATAGCTCTTCAGCCGAGCAATGTACAGAGTTGGAAAGAATATTCTTACAAGCTACCGTATGACTGTTCGAAAATGACAAAGTATTTAAGTTTTTAAATATCGTTTAGTGTAATTAACCTAAGCAGAAAAAAAAATCGTGAAGTGAGCGCTTGCATCTAGAGTAAAGGCACATTTTGGTATTCTTCTAGTCTTTTTTAAGAATCTGTGATTGCTCTCTGTGATCTTTTATATCAAATGTATGCCAGATAGCTTAACAATGTAAATAAAAACAAAAATAAGTGATTATTGCTAAACTTTGGTCGAATAGATTTTGTAAATTTCTATTGTAAACTAAATATAACTATTCATAGTAAAAATTATTTCTCTTTTTTGTATCTGATGCCATTTCTGTACTAAATTTTATTAACCTTTATGAGAACAATAAACTTATATATAAAAAATAAAAGATTAAAGGCATATTTATCTAGCTTCAAATGAGTGCTGTTATTAATCCGGCAATGAATTGTCCGATGAATCGTTTGATGCCGTGGTCGCCTCAGCTAGAGCACAATCTCAATCAGCATGTATCTAGATAAATGCATCTTTCATTCTAGCTGATGTAGCTGCAAGTGGACGCTACAGCCAGATTTTCGTACTTGCTCAGTTTTACTTTGAATATTGAGAATCAAAATATTGTAATTTTTATGAAAATCGAGAAAAAAACTGATTATGTCAGATTATGTGAAATGAAAAACAACTTAACTCTTAAGCAGGAAAAATAATAGACAAGATGGAAAATTCAAGATTAATGAAATAGATCGGCAGCCAGTTTTTATTATTTTTTTAACAGTACGTCTAATCTGGCTTAGTATCGCTATGAAAATAAAGTCGTGCCGATTCGAGAACGACATAATAGTAAAAAGATCTTACACGATCATTATTCATGTTGTTGATCTTTTTTCTAGTGTAAAAGTTGTTTCACTTTTACACAATGCTATTGAAAATTTTTTCTTTAAATTATGATAACAATCTTAATATAATATTTTATATACATTTTATATAAAAATATATTATGAATGCGATTTCATATCCTGAGTTATCATTTCTTTCAAATATTATGCGTAACAATCAAGCCACACTTCTTGTTATATAGTGTTTCGAAGGTGTATGTTTTGTAGTTTTCTTGTATTTCTAAATGTTCTTTCCAAAATTAGGAATTACATCCATTCTAGTCTAGAGTTTTGAATCGATAGATTTTTTATTGTTAACCACTAGGGTCTTTTATATAAAAACTTGTTATTTTTTGTATGATAAATAAAGGTATGACCTTGAAACCGAAATGAAAAATGTTGTCCTTGCCAAAAAAAAGAAGCCAACAGCTGATTGCGAAAATAAAGAACGATAAAAATACTGTTCCAACTCGTTTTGTATATAAAGGTGAGAAAAAAAAATCTTTTTAAAAGATTTCGTACAATTGTCTAGTCTCAACTGAATAAATATAAGGCAAACAAAAAACTAAAAAATTTTTGAGAGAATATAATCAAATTGGCTAACGGGAAAAGACAGCGCACTTGTTATAATTTCATTTTATTACGATCATCATTCAATAAAAAATGAAACGATGAATGTGTAAAAACCTTTTACATGAGCCATAAAGATGATCTTTCAATAATATTATAACTGATTTTTCTTGGTTCCCGTTTGTACAAATGTAAGGTAAGACATTTTATTCTAAATAAAGAATGAGACAAAAAAGAAATGTTGCTCTCTTTCTCTCATATGAAATAAGAACGAAAGAAAGAAATGAAAATACCATTGAAATAATGATATGGGTTCTCTTGTATCCATTTTCTTTTCTCTTTCTCTCTCGCTTTTTTTATGTTTCAAACTAAAAAAAAAACGTCGGCTGTACACATGTGACATATACATCTGAATATGTTCAATTGTGAAGAAGACAGAGTGCGCTTTGTTCAGAATATGTACATATAGAAGAAAAAAAAAAGAAAATGAACTAAATCACACTCAAACTTGTGGTAAGAAGTAAAAGATTTTCTATTTACTTTCGTGTTTCGTCGATTTTTTAATTTTGAAAAAGAAGAAAAAACATCAAATAAATTATCCTTGTAGGTTATATAGTGAAATAAAGTGGATATATTCAAGAAAATACTGTCAAATATGAAAAGCAATTAAAAAACATTTTCAAATACTTCCGACAACGTTGATGAGAGACAGTTGTGTTAAAAGGAAGATTGAAGATTCAAGTATATTTTCGTTTTACAGTGAATAATTATTGGTACAATAATCACAGATACAAAATGCCAATTTTCTCATTTATTATGTTTCAGTTATATTTATAGTTCAGTCGCTACAATAGCTAAAGAGAAATAAAAGGTTAGTTTAAGGATTGAGAAACATAATTGACAACTTTATGTGGTATAGTTCCAATGAGAGTAAAAATTTGTACACAGGCTACAGTGATCGATTTGATTACAAAAACTATGTCTGCAAGGTGAATATACTGCATAAAGATATCTTTTCAGTTCTTCAACCTACGTTTATGTAGCGTTAATGAATGACCGTAGTAGGTCTATAATGTTTTGTTTTTTTTTCTTCTTCTATTCACCGTCTGTTCGAACGATAGACATTAAATTTGACCCCTATTCATAGAATCAAATAGTCTGTACGGTGTCATTGTGTGGTCAATCGACTACAGGCAAATTTATTTCAACTATTATTTTTAATAAATTGTATGTCTATTACCTAAAATGTTGGTCATAAATATTTATAAACCCTCTGGAGAAAACTTACTATGACTCTATCTCATAAATTACATCAATTGCCAGAATCGCTTTCCCATCAAAATGTTCTCTCTTATTTCATACACTTCTAATGCGAAAAATTGTCAACTTTTTCAAAAAGTTTGATATCTCATGCGTCATATTAACTACACGCAATAATCGAGTTCGATTCCAGTCTTCGGATGTTTATTTCTTGATTAAATATGCTAGAAAGAACTTACAATGTTCTGGTGGAGAAACATTTTTGCTAGGCCATGTTGTTCAGTAGACAATATCACAGAAAGTTTTCGCCAGAAGATTTATAAACACTTATGATCAACGCTGAATACAGGGAATGAACAAGACGTTTTTTTGTTTTTGTTTTAATAGGAAGGAAACTATCATTTGCAGGGTTTTCACCCGTTTTCTCAAATAAAAATTGATTTAATTGTGTTCTATGCAAAATTCCATCAGTCTAAATAATGTAGATTTGTATAGAACGAAAATGATAGAAATGTTCAGGAAACATGACATGTGTGCAATGCATTTCTAAAATGTTTTATTACGCCTATTTATATTACTTTTATGAGTGATTTATTTATTACAAATGATAAGCTTCATCATATACAACGTATATTACACAGTAGACAAAGAACAAAGATTTTCAAGGTTTTGAAAGTTATTTTCAATTCAATTAAGGATAGAGAGAAAAGAACTGCATATATATTAGTCTCTGACATATGTAGATATCGGCTGATCCGTTATTTTTAGTGCATTCAAAGTTTAGATCTAATCTCAATTGTCCCCAATTCTGATGATCTTATTTTATGCTATCTTTGCTAATATTCTCGTTTATAAGCAAAGAGTAGGATGCTTATTTTTTATATTCTTCTGTGAGCCTTGGTGTATAGTAACAAATGTATTGTTTGAACTATTTAACCTGATTTTGAAATATTTAATATTTGAAATGATGTGTGATTAAATGAGTCATAAAATCTTTTTTTCTTTCTCTTTCTATCTCGATTTGTTGACAATGACAAACTAAATGATTAATTTACAGTAAATTCAGCAATAAATATTTTATATACACTGGATAAACAACATTTTCAGTCAAATTTTTTTCTTCTACTTATTTCCGAGTAAATAAGATTTTTGTTTAAAAAACAATTTGATCTTATTATTAGAGGATAGACTATAGATTCTCAGCAATATCGATATAAACTTATAACGAACTCTTAACGAGAATGAATTGTTATTCTACTAAAGAGGACGTATAGTTTGTTAATATCAGTGTTCATAGTACTTGCCTTCTTTCGCATGAAGACATCGAATATTAGCATTTTGTTTTCATTTTATTTTGAATGAGTCTGACATTATAAGTCTGAGTGGGCATGTTTGTTGTTATGGCAGTTATAAAAGTATCGTGACATGTATTTACGACACGATATAATTTCTCGTCTTGGAAAATCAATGACATTTTAATAATATCATTTCAGAACAGATAATTAAAGAATCTATGTTTTGAAACGCAGTTTCTTTTTAATATGTAATTAACTTCCGTTCATAAATGACGTTGGATGTATATTATGTGAAATAAATTTCAAGCGTAGCTAACTAAAAAATATTTCGTAGATGGCAATAATTTTGTTTTTTCTATATGCAATATATTCACTTCCTTACGATTAGTTGATATTTGTTTATTTTCATATAATAACAGAGAAAAGAGAAAAAGAGAGAACTGTATTATTATAATCAAATAATGACAAGATTATGATAGGAATAAAATGAAAGGATAAAAATATTCTATATGTTGGAAAAAGAAAGCCAATTTCTATTGTAAAGTTAATTAATTTTACACCAATTATCAACTGATTCACCATGGAAAACAAATGAAAGTATCCATAGACATTCATATTTTAATTAAAGTATATTTTAACAAAACAGTATTAACTTTAAGACGGTACAAGAACTGTGTATAAATTCAACTATCTATTTTGAGTTTATGTGCAGATTAGGCCTGTAAAAGTTCATGTTTCGTTCCTTAAACGTGAACGTTAAAGCACCGGTAAACGTGAGCGTTTTTTATACGAACGGTGTTCATATTGTCTGACATAAATATAAAATTCTGTTCTTGTACTGTAGAAAGAACATACATATTTCTGCTTGGCCTTATCTAATCAATAGAAACTCTAGTGAACGATCAGATGGTCTGGTTCGGGCAATTACCAGATTATTGCAATGTAAAAAGGATAGCCATTGATTCTCTGATCAAGACACTGATTCTTCTCAGAACAGATCGCCGATTTCCTGACCAGAAGACTAGTTTTTCTTGCAGTGGAACCGATGTTCTCTGCAAATCGTTTCAGTAACTACATACGTTTTCCTTTGTTATCGTAACCTATGTGGGACAGACGACCATTGATTTTTCACTAAATATAACTGGTAATGGAGAAAGCTGTTTCACTTGGTATACTACTAGGTGAAATTGCTATATAACGTTTTGCAATACTATTCATTCCACATAAGATCAACACCGTCCATATAAAATAAAGTTCATGTCCACCAGAACATTCGCGTTCACGTTCAAAAAACGTCATATTTAGCGTTCACGTCCAAGGAACGCCAACGTCCTTTAGCGTTATGTTCAAAGAGAACGCTAAAAAGGAGCGCTGAACTTTTACAGGCCTAGTGCAGATGCAAGAACATACGTTTTGGTGACATTTCTATCGCAGTATATTTTTGTTTTTCATGTTAAAAATAGTAAAAACACCACTATTTTTCGTTTACTAGTTCTGTTAAATCACTTGTGTATGTCTAAACCAATATCATATCGATATACAATCATAATACAATATGTATAAGGATGATGTAACTGAAAATAAGAAATTTTCAAGTATTGATCGAGAATTTTATCGCTATTATATCCTAACAGGTTCATGTGTTGCAACGATGAAGGAATGTTCAAGATCTATTTAAAAATAAGAATTATAAATAAGTTAATGATTAAAATCGCGTCTTCTCGACTTGTAAATTAAACATCAGTTGTTAATATATATTATTACTGATAACACGATCTGAAAGAAGGAGAAAAAACTGGAATCCAGATTTTTTTCTCTTCCTTCCTCTTTTTTCATTTAATAAAAGCTTATATTAATTTTTGTATTATTACTGACGGGATGATAGCGGGAGTGTCAATCTTAACAATAGCATATTTATTTTACTTGCTATATGTATTTATAGAGGGTATAGCTCATTTATTGAATTTTTTTTTATCTAATCAGTTCAAGCTCCACGGTCCATTTCCTTTTTTAGATGAACATAAGACAAATGTGATAAAATCTCTCCTACAAAAAGGTGAAAACTGTATTATATCCTGGACCTACTGGAGACAGTTGCGGTGACGGATCCGTGATTTTTTTAGAGAAGGGACATTGCCCAAAAGAAAGTCTGTCAGACGTAGTATGAAATGACGTTTTAGAAACAAATTTTTGTTTGTTTTGCTCATCATTGCGCTGATACAGTTCCACACCAATTTTTAGGAGGGAAGGAAGATCGTCGTCATAAATCCGTCACTAAACAGTTGAATAATCGATAAATAAGATATTCCATCAAAATATTATCGTTTTTTCTTTTTTGTTTTAGGTTTCTATCGTAAATATGTCAGATATATTTGAAACAATATCTCCATTAGTTAGTTCTTATATTTAAAATTGAACGATGAATAAACGTACATTATTATTTTTGAGTAAATTAGCTGTTATTATTCTATGTATATTAGGATTAGCCGAATTAGGTTTGGCCATATGGACCGCTGTAGAACCTCGTTATAAAGCATTAGCCCATACATTATCCGACGTTGGCTATATTGATATATGGCTATTACGTTACTTATCCATGTGTCTGTTTGCAGGTGGAATAATAACATTAGTCATGTGTCTAATATTAATTTGGGGTCTTTGTTCAGCTAACGTTTTTATATTTATTGCATCGACTATGTTGACGTTTGTCATAGCAGCTGAATTTACTTTAGTCATTTTAACATTTACAAGTAAATTTGACACACGACTTCTATTACAAGAACAACTACCTAAATTAGGTAAGCATACACACTGTTGAAATTTATCATCAATCTTTGAGCACTAACTACTTTTTACCATATCTGTTATATATTGTACTCTTGCATTATTTCAGTTATTAGTTATCGACAAGGAAATGACGAACGAGCAAATCGTGCACTAGACGTTCTTCATCAAGCGTTTAAATGTTGTGGTTCTGATGGACGTTTATCATTTCAAAATCAGGCACCAGCTAGTTGTGGTAGTTCAACTCGTCTTTATACAACGGGTTGTTTAATACGAACAATCGATTTTTTAAATATACACATGGATGTTATGGCCTATTTTCTCTTATTTGTGAGCATATTGAAATTATTTATTGTTATTTACTATTACACTTATTTGTGTATTCGACAACGTTACAGAAAAAATCGTCAAAAATTACTTGGAAACGGGAATTTAAATGGTTGGCAATCATCGAGTTATGAATCATCAACAGAAAATATACCTAAAAAGTTTTTAACAAAAAATGTTGAAGACGATTATAATGATGAAATGAATGAAAACGATTATGGCAAAAAATCACATCGAAAACAACAACTGCCATATGTTTTAGATAATAGTGGAAAACGCTATGAGACAACAATAACAATACCAAAACGCTCTCCAACCGAACAACTGTCAGCTACTGCTAATGTCTATGATCAACAGCAATTATCCTCAGCAAATTCAAGAAAACTTAGTTCCATATCGGAAAAAACGGAAAAAACTGAAACAGATGATAGTGATGGTGATTTAAGAACAAAACGAGCATACTATGATCAACAAAAACAGTCAAATAATAAAAATATAAGAAAAGGAAATTTAGCAAGAGCTACATTAAATTTCAATCAAAAACTACCACCTCCGATCAATTCAAAAAAAATTTCATTTGTCAAAAATCGACGAATACTCGGAAATAAAATTCTAACAAATAATAACGATGAGGACGATGACAACGATTCAGGTAAGATCTCTATTACATTCAACTATAGAGTGTCATAAACACTGAAAAATTAAAAATACGATAATTTACAAGTCATTTTAAACTCATTTTATTTTTTACCACTAAATAAGCGACAAACGGTTGATAAATGCATTTAGATATCAAATGTTTATAAATAATTAGTTATAAATCAATTTATGACTATTTATAACTATTTGAACTTTTAGAAAATACTTTTAGACTCCTTACTAGTCGTAAAAAGCTATACTACATAGATGTGAAGTGGAAAATCATTTCTAACTGTCATTTTCTTTTTGTTCAAGGTGTGGAACGCTCATCATCTGAAAAATCGTTTGAAGATAATAAACAATTACACCACCAAGAAAAGAAAAAGTCACCACCAGCACTTAGTTTTAGTAATTTATTTGTAACAAGTACCATACATCAAACTAATGTTGATGAAGCAGAAGCAGCAGAAAGTTTAACAAAAAAATCACCTTCAACTGCCTCGTCATTATCGGATAAAGAATCCGAACAACAATCAGTATCAACACCTTCAAAAATTGTTACCATTAAAAAAACAATTTTGAAGAAAAAACAACAATCACCATCGCCGGATCAAGATCAAAAACCACCGTCTTACACGGAACAAAAACATTTAGCTTCGCCATTAATAAACGATGAACAGAAACAACATACGCCTTATTTTGAAACGACGATCGTGTCGTCTACGGCTAAACCGGATGTATTAACGTCAAAATTCCTTCTACCATTTAAATCGAAACCTTTACCTGTATTACCAACACCCGCTCCCAGATCTACTCTGAAACAAAACGTGATCAATGGTATAGATAAACAAGATGAAAGTAACGTGTAAGAATAATAGTTTCTAAAGGAGAAGATCATCGAATATCAAAAATTTGATATTAAGAGCTGAATTTTTTTCAACGTTATTTGTATCTTTTTTTATTGAATCTCGCTTTATTAATTTGACTATGTCAGACAAGTATCTAATTTTAGAGAAATATTGTAAACTTTTATAGTATGTACGTTTTACGTACATGTTTTTTCGTCTATTATTGCTATATTTTTCATGTATGAAAATTTGTTTCTTCTGTTTTAGAAAAGTGTTAGATTAAACACTGTACAAAGAGAAAAAAAAAGTATTGCATCAAGTTCTTTTAACAAACATGAAGTCATGTATTTTGTTTCAGTTAAAAAAGAAAATTTTCCTTAACTGAATATGAAGAATGATGTGTTTTTGTGACATACAGTGACATAATCTGTCTTTTTATTTCCAATGTACACACATACTACGTTCGTTAAAGTACCTTAGAGAAACAACTGTTGATTTCATACTAATTCACTTCTGTTTTTTTTATGGATGCCTCATCAATTTATTTCATTTTGGCTTCCTAGTGTTAAAGATGCAAGAAAAAAAGTTTAAGGTTCAACGATAAAACCGATTACTAAAGAGCTTGTTTTAACTTCATTTTAAGTAGAGTGACAATGAATGTTTCGTCATGAAGTTTTATTAAATATTTTCAATGAAATATAATAAACAAATAATTTTGATTCGGACAATTTCAATAATGAAAAACTAAAGATTAAACAAATAAAACGTTTTAATTACATAAATTGTGCATGAATTGAATATGAGATTTTAGAATAATGTAAAAATGGGTCTGTATTAACGAAGAAAAATAAAAAAAATTGAACTAGTTCAATATTCATTTGCGAACAAAATCAAGAGTTTATATATCACCGTTATTTGACTCTATTTCTTTTGACTCATTTTGTTTCAATATAGTATATTCTTCTTTCAACTTTTGTACAATTTTGCGATTTTTTTCCTCGGTTTTATGAGCTGGAGATTCCTTATGGATATCTAACATTTTTATCGAGTTGAGCTCTTTCCAACAAATGTTACAAACAATAAATGGTCGAACAGGTGCTGCAGCAGCTTGATTTTCAATATTTTGTTGTTCCTCTTTTGCATTGACAGATGCTGTTAACGCTTCCTCTTCTTGTTTCATATATTTTGTATATACTTGTAAACGATTTCGATGTTTTTGAAAACTATCAAAATGTATTTGAGAATTACTTTGGCCAGTAAATCGTACATTACACAATTCACAATATCTTTAAAACAAAAATTAATAAACATGTTTTAATTTATCGCCTGCGCCACACCATTTTTTTTTTCTAAAAATCTGTAAGGGAAATTCTAATACGAAGATAACGTCTCTCTCACATGAAATTTTAACTACGCTTTCAACTTACGGAGGGTAATACCAAGAAAGACAGTTTGGATCAGCTTTAATAACATCGGTTTTCTCCGGTTCATTTTTTACACCAGGTTCAGACAGTTCACTATCAATATTGTGTGATGATTCTGATTGAACAGCTTCATCCTTCTCATTTGAAATTACTTGTGATTGTGAATCATCAGAAATATTGTCCAACGACATATCTGGAAAAAAAATGATTAATCTTTGGAATAATTGTAAAGCAATAATATCTCAGGCAAAATAAAGCTATTTTACATATATTAACTGCTTCGTTCAATTACCATTAGTTTTTGAGAACAGTTTAATAAATGATCGAATACAAAACTTTCAATTAAGACGACATTCGATAGCAAAAATATCACAACAGCAATAAAACGGGTAATGAAAGAAACAAATTTATGTACCATATTTCAAACGAAAAATGGGTTTTTTCCTAAAACAAATACTTATATAGAACAAACATGACGCGCTTAGTTTAAATTTTTGTGCCAAAATGAAGTCATATTAAGGAGAGAAAAACCCGTTTTTTTCACAACACTTACAAAACTTAAACCAGCGTTAGTATTGCACCGGACTGACAGCGTCAGTTTTTATAGTGTTTCGATAAATAATTTTCTTGGCAATACATTAGATTAGAAATATTGAACATACTCTATTCTTTTTTGCTTTTGGTGATATGAATATTACAAAGCGTCAATATTTTAAGAATGACGCCTTGTTTTTCTATTATTTCGATGAAATATTGTATCCATATTGTCGAAAACTATGAGAGAATCTAAAGTTGTAGCTAAATAGTCGAAAGAACTTTATATCAAAACATAACCATTATTTTGAGAACAAATCAGACTGCTAAGTTAAAGATCGGATCACTCAAGGCAAACACTCAAAATTACAAAAAAAATGTATCAGTAATCAGAAGTTACATGGTCGCTTTTCTAGTCGTCGTTTTTGTTCGCTTCATGATGAACATAAACGGCGTTATTGTCGCATATGAACCGACAAATTATCAAAAGATTACATTGAGAAATTTTTTGAATAATTAAAAGATTATTACTATGTACAAATAGTGCAAACGTCTACAAATTACTTTGTCGGAAGAGGCCTCCGCAAATAATTAGAAACTTGACGAATGGAAGAAGCTTCTTTGAAACTTATCAAATTACTTAACATAAGACGTGATGTTTTGCAAAAATTTACTAAAGATTTTTATTAAAGAAACATAAAATGGAGATGATGAATTTGATATTTGTTTGGACCTGAAAATGTCTCTTTTGCATCGATCTCAAGTAATTCAAAACCAACTTTTTCGAAAAAATCCGTTTCTGTTAGTTTATAGAGAGAATAGAGTTACATATAGCGATGAAGTATTAGGGCTAACTAACAAGTTTGTAGATATTCCAATAGAAAAAGTCAGATTAAATAATAATAACGAACACATTTTTGCCTTGTGCAGTTTTTCTTGTCAAATGGGTCACAAATGAAGATTCGAATCAAATTTTATAGTGCAATTCTTGTCTTTTGAAATTCGAATCAAATTAGACAAAGAATCGAAGGTAAACATTACATATAGCTTCGCTTTGATGGAAGTTTTGTATTTTTCAAAAATTAGGAAACGTCAAATGTTCAGGTTCTTAACCGAACTTCACACGTAAAAAAGCGAAAAATCACACGTCTAAAAACTACAGCAATTCGGCTAATTATAGTAAAATCTAGCGAGCGATTATTTCCTTCTTGATGCAACATGCCAATTATCATATCAGATATATTAAATGTTGTCGTTTTTCTTTTATTATTATTTAACAAAAAAATTTATATTTTTTCCATAATACACATTATAAATGTTGTGCATGAACGAAAAGAAATATAACGCTTAAACATTATATGAACGAAAGAAGAATGATATTTTCTATAACAATAAAAAGAAAAACAGCAAAACAATATTTTTGTTGTTGTTATTGTTGATGCTTTGTTTGTTATACTTGAATTTATTTCTTTTTGGCATCTTTGACTTGTGATTTTTTTGTACCACGTACTTTTTTCATACGATTTTTTCTTTCTTTACGTTGTTTACGTGCCGTCTTCTTTACTTCCAATAGACCATGTCTAATTTGACGATATTTTGGTTCAAATTTTTTGGCAAAATCTAACGTATCATAGATTAATGCAAATCCTGTTGATTTTCCACCACCAAAATTTGTTCGGAAACCAAAGCAAAATACCACATCCGGTGTTGTTTTATATAAATGTGCAACTTTTTCACGAATATCTTTTTTAGATAATGATGCACGATCAGGATGTAAAACATCAACAACCATTTGTCGTCGACATAATAATCGATTTGATTTAAATTTTCTTGTACGAATCGTACACGCCGAATCCGACATTTTTTCAGGTGTTTAAAATATCTAAAATGATAAACAAATAATGATTAAACTAAAATAAGAGAATCAAACACACAAGAGTATGTTGTATGAGTTATAATAACAAGTTAGCTCTTTTCGTTTCTTCCTGCCTGCTGCCTTGAGTGAAGGTAAGAAAATATTGCTACTCCTAATGATTTAGATAAGATGAGAATAAAGAAATGAGTCTGAAACATAAGTTCGTAAAACAGTCGATAGATTCACTCTATCTAGTGATATATATACATAAGTTTAACACTAAAAAAATAGATTATATATTCATCACATATCTATAACAAAAATAACAATAGCAAATAAAAAATTTCGGTAATAGTAAATCTAAAAAATAGTTTCGTATTTTCTTAAGCTAACTTTTTGTCAAAAAAACGAAAATTAGAGCATAGATAGTCTCAATTTAAACCGTATTATAAGGCTTAAATATAAGTACTAACAACATGTAGACGCTTGAACCACAAATTACAAATAGAAAGTGAGCAGCGAATTCTTACTGAAACCTAAGACATCATGTATACGTTATCAGATCTGAGTTTAAATCGAACTTCAATTCTTTAAAGATAAATCATCTATTTTTCGAAGTATCGAAGAAAGAACAGGAGACAAGCTCAACAAACGTACGCATCTGCAATCTCTAATGAACATTGTATATGAAATAGAAAAAGAGACATACTTTCAACAGTGTAAAAAATATATAACTAAGATCTGGATGCTTTAAATTTTGAAGTTCTTTTCACCGGTTCTATGTTTTGCATAGTATCATCGGGAATTCCCGGAATACGTTCAATCATTCGTCCAGTAAATGCTGTTATCGCAGAGGGTGAAGGATTAGCAACAGAGGCCTCGTTTCTATTTATCTCATCTTTTCCGACAACAAAATTTTCTGTATCAGCTTTTAGTATTGATTTTTGTACTCCTTCCTTGCGACCTATCTCTCCAGGATGAAAAAATTTCAATTGCGAATGTTGTTTTATTTCGTTTTGGGAGTTATCTTGTTGTTTGTCTTGGTCTTGTTGTGGATTTGAATGACGTATAGTGATTATAGAATGCCGTTGATATTCCTCTTCTTCTTCTTCATCATCAGTTTCCTCAGGAGACTTTTGTTCTAAATTATCTTTCCACTGAACTTTTTTTTTTGTTGTAATGGTTGGTATATTCTTGGTATCGTTTATTTGTTTACTTTCATCTATTTTAAAACTATCCGCTAGTTCCAGTGCACGCTGTTGTAATAACTGACGTTCATTTCGTATTTGTTCATCAGTCAAATTTTCACGACGACTTTTTTCCACGGTAGGCTCTTTCATCTGAAGGTCTTCTTTGATATCAATATAGTTGGATTTTTCATTAATAATGTCTTTGGTGTATTCTTGTTGTTGTTTGAATAAATTATATTCAGCATTGTATTTTTCCAGTTGTTTTTCTATATTTATCAACCTACGATCAACTATATTTATTGCCTGTTTACACGAACGTTGAACAAAATAATTTTCACCTAATAATACATTTAATTCATTTGTATGAATAATTTTGCCAGGTATAAATGCCAAACGTCCAAATGGTATCATACAATCGTAGGATAATACATCAGGCATCGTTTGTAAACGTTGTTTTAATGTGAGATAATCTGAACGAAATTTAGTCCATTTTTCAGTATTTACATTAACATCAGACAAATATTTGTCTTGTTCTGTAGACAAGCGTTCAAACGCTTCTAATGTCTCTGGTTGTAAATCAGACATAATCATAAAAAAGACCTTTTATTTAACTGACTTGTGGAATCATCCAACACATCTAAAATAAACAAATAGTAGCCATTCGAGAAATATGTAATTAAAACGCTGAATTGATAAAAGTAGGAATCACTCCATATCTTAGAAAAAAAGGCTAAGATGACTATAACCATCTCGGATTCAAGTGACTTCCCTAGACCTCAAAAAACCCAGACTTCTATATCAGTTCTTTTCTGACAAAAGTGGTAAATTTTTTCTGAAAGAACAGCACTTTAACAAGTAATTGGTTTCTCTTGATGTTGATCCTCTTTGCTTAGATCCTAAGAGTATATTCAAAAATAATCAGGGATAATTCCATGTGAAAAACTTTCCGTCCCTACTTTTCACCGCAAAAAATTCAGTAACAACATCTTTTCCAAGCATATCTCAATCTTTTTCCATCTTTTCTGTTAATGCTGAAATACAGATCATGTTCGATTGCAATTGGAATAAAAGGCTGACATCATTTCTATAAAGTTCAAAACAGTACCTCCACAGGGAGTATGTTTATATATAGAGTGCAGTACTGATTGTTAAGAATACATAGTGCTGGTTGGCTCTTTCATTACCAATCAAAAGAAGAAGTCGAGATATGACTCACTCACCGCACCTTTTTTCTTATAGCATTGTTTAGTTTTCTTTTAGCTCCAAATAGTAGTTCCACGGGGCCAGGATCAATGTAAATTGACGTAGATAGTCTCTCTTAGGTACTACTATTCGGAGTTAAAAGGAAACAACGTTCTTATAGTCTGTCTGAAATGGTAGCAGTATTTCTAATGAGAATCAGAGTCAGAATGTACTGATACACTCTGCTGTAGTATACTCAGTGTATTGTGTTCTTCCTCACACTTGACTGCGTAAAATAGTGTGCACATTTAATTTTGTTAGGGTACTGCATACTCTATTTCAGCGCGTACACTCTCTTATTAGAAACACGGACTATTAGTCTATTACACGATTGTATTTGACAGGGTCCTGCAATTATAATGTATCGCTACTCTATCCCGTTATTTCCTCAAATTTTAGTGAAAATTGGCTTAGAATGTCTGAAAAGTTTATGTCTTGTGTTTGAAATAACAAGCATGCAGAATAAACTAAAAAACTTCCAAGCAACTCTTTACCAATTAGTGAAAATCATAAGTCTGAAGCGGTATAAAAAGCTAATTTTTACTATTTGTTTCTATGTTCTTGTACTGTACCACTTGTTCTCATTTCACGTTTGTCTTTATTATGATCTGACCTAGTTGCTCTCCTGCGCAGTTCTATCTGGTGTATGTTCTATACCGGTGACTTTCTCTATTCAAGTTTTCTATATTATAAGCAAAGTTATTTTTTTCTTTTCTACAGCTGTAACTTTTCTTTGCAGTATGGCAAATGCACTCACTTCTTTTCTGCTCCATTGTAACGAATTGTAAATACCGGTTTTATTCTTGCATTTTAGTTTTGATCCTCTTATTAATTAAATATGCTACATCACATTACTGCATGTTGATTTATATTGTGTCGTATAAATGTCACGGGAAAAATTATGTCAGCTATCGACTATGAACGGATATGTTTGGTAAGTCCAGTTTGATTTGTGAACAACTTGCATCAAGTGTATTTCCTCCGTCTCTGCGAAACACGACAGAATATGACGAATAAGATTTGAAGTGAGCATGTTAAACCGATTTCGAGGCAAAATGGTATTACAAAATGATCACATTTCGCGCGGATTTACGATTTTTTAAGGTGGGGATGCGAGGCTGGAAGCACGCACTAACAGTGTTTTTTCTTCTGAAGGAAGGTGCGATCGCACCAACCGTACCTTCCCTAAATTCGCCACTGCACGTATGTCCTTTATTTCTCACTCTCTCTCTCTATTCGACTTTTATCGTTTTAGTAATTTGACAAAAGATGCTATACGTCTTCAAAGCACTCCGTACGATAACTTGATTGGAATTAAACTCATCAAAGATGACAATGTAAATAAACGTTGAATTAGCACACGGCAGAAATGATTGTCAAATAATATTTTATGTTTAGTTTGAACTGTTGAACAATACATCTTCGGGTAACTTTGTTCTTAATGATCATCAACAAATTTCAAGTGGCGAAACTGTGGTTGTTCATGATAAAGATCAATTGAGATTCGATAAAT
>CAJNOQ010002981.1:0-21921 GCA_905250885.1 Didymodactylos carnosus | reverse complement strand
CATTCCTTCGATTAAATGATCGTTTCGATGAACTACTAGGCAGCCTACGGTTTGACCTGAATGTTCATCCCATCAGCAAATCCATATGTAACTTTATCTGCCAACACTTTCCATCAACGGCACAAGTTCGTTCTCTAAGATCAAGTTGAGTGAGAGTGTTATTTACTTTCAATGCTTCTGCTAGTGCTTCACCTCCTTTAACGGATATGTTGTTGCCTCTAAGAAGAAGCTGAGTGAGAGTTTTGTTTACTTTCAGATTATTTGCAAGTATGGCAGTGACCTGTTCAAAAGCAATTTGAGCCGTCTTGTCGTCTAATTTCATACCCAGTCTTAGTGACCATAGTTGTGTCATACAGGACAGGTGTGGCAGCACGACGTTGATCACTTGTTCTGGTTTGATATCGATCAAGGATAAAGAGCGAAGATTTACCAATCTGTTCTTGGGAAATTGGATGAAGAACAAGTCAAAGTAATCGAAGTTCTCTTTAGACAGACGCAGAGAACGAACTTGTGCCGTTGATGGAAAGTGTTGGCAGATAAAGTTACATCTGGATTTGCTGATGGGATGAAAATTCAGGTCAAACTGTAGGCTGCCTAGTAGTTCATCGAAACGATCATTTAATCGAAGGAATGAGTGGAGAACATCATAAGCATGGAAATATTCAAGGATTTCAAGAATCAGTTCATTCGCAAGCGATAATCTGAAAGTAAACAAATAATCTGAAAGTAAACAAAACTCTCACTCAGCTTCTTCTTAGACGCAACAACATATCCGTTAGAGAAGATGAAGCACTAGCAGAAGCATTGAAAGTAAACAAAACTCTCACTCAACTTGATCTTAGCAGCAACCAAATATCCGAGAGAGGAGGTGAGACACTAGCAGAAGCACTGAACGTAAACAACACTCTCACTCAGCTTGATCTTACATGGAACCAAATATCCGATAGAGGAGGTGAAGCAGTAGCAGAAGCACTCAAAGTAAACAAAACTCTCACCCAGCTTCTTCTTAGAGGCAACCACATATCCGTTAGAGGAGGTGAAGCACTAGCAGAAGCACTGAAAGTAAACAACACTCTCACTAAACTTGATATTAGACGCAACAAAATATCCGATAGAGGAGGTGAAGCACTAGCACAAGCACTGAAAGTAAACAAAACTCTCACTCAGCTTGATCTTACATGGAACCAAATATCCGATAGAGGAGGCGAAGCACTAGCAGAAGCGCTGAAAGTAAACAAAACTCTCACCCAGCTTCTTCTTAGAGGCAACCAAATATCCGATAGAGGAGGTGAAGCACTAGCAGAAGCACTGAAAGTAAACAACACCCTCACTCAACTTGGTCTTTGATGGAACCGAATATCCGGAGAAGTGTTGCAGGGAGAAGGAATAGTCTTTCTCTAGTATGACTCGAAGGGAGTCGGGTTTTGTTTTTTTGTGGAAGTTTTCGTGTTTCTTTGTGTGTTTTTTATGTGTAATCGTGGTCTCCGTTTCTTGAATTGTTCAACAGGAGTTGAATGCGCTTAAGACATACTGCAATTATATGTACTAGATCGGATTCCTTGCATGGAGGGTAAGACTCGAAGGAGAGTTAGTACATTTATTAGTTCATGCCATCACCGAAATTAATGAGCTGTAGTTCGCAGACAAATGGTGTTGTTCGCTGGCCATGAGTAATGCAGAAGACGCAATGTGAAGTCTTAAAAACGACTTTTAAGTGAAGTGGTTTCAAATCTTTTCTATCTTTATAAACGTCGGCAAAGCTTAGTGAAAGTTTTGGAAATAGACTTATTGTCGGGCGAGTCACTATTACAGCATTATATATTAGTACTACAGATGCATATTCGTAGCTTTTAAAACATAGAATGTAGGTAACGTTGACATTTAAGCCACTGTAGCCCCAAAACCATGACTAGTTTGTTTGTGTTTTTCAAACTCATCGAGGTACACACTGGACTTTTCATACGTTTGTATACTGAATTCATTGTCAGCTTCATCCAATATCAATGACTCTTGATATTTGTCTTGTAGTTCATTGTTACTGAGACATGGATCTTTAATCGACGTCAATTGTAGCTGTTTTTAACATTGCTGCTGTGAACTATTTTTTAGTAACAATGATGATAATATTGATTGTGTTGACGATGTTTCATGTTCATTTTGTACTGAATGTTGTCGATGCTATTGAGTCTCTTGAATATCTGACTGTGGTTGATGATTTTTGAAAAATATTTATTGTTGTGTTCTAAATACAGAAAAAGAACAAATTCAGTTAGGTCTGAATAATTATATAAATAAATAAGTTTATTACCGTTTGGCTTTCATGCAACTAATAAGAACCGGTCCTAATTCCGGTACAGTTGTGTCATAAACGTTATTGAAAGGACATACGAGTTTATTTGGCTTCTGGTGACTACATGGACATGTTCCATCGGTTTCATATTAGAAATGTCAAATAATTTTAAAAAGTCTTCCTAAAAAAATAATTTCGCTCAGTAAAAAATCCCAAAAGTCTCATATTAAATTAATTAAATTAATTTTGATTGCAAAGTCTTTGTTTTAAAGTTTTAACCGCCTTGTCAATGATAAATTGCGTCCTGTTCGAGTTCGCACTACAAAGCTTTCTTGCAAAATGAACGAGTGATTTTTCTTGCAACAGCATAGTTTCTTGCCTCGAGAAACACCTAAGAAAATTTACATGTTAATGCTTGCCCAAGAAATGTTCCAATACCTTGCTTTATTGGCTTCAGGAACTTCCACTAGGACATACAAAACTGCTCATTATTCCATAGTTGTATTGATGGCGGGCAAAGCGTTGTTCAATATTCAGCAAGTCTCATGTTTAATCTGGCAACAATTTGATTTTGTAGGCTCTGCAATCAGCGAACAACGAACATGAGCCATTCCTAGCAGATTTAAAATATATAATACTGGATTTGGATAAGCGTATTGATTACAACTACCTTGTTTTATTACTCAAACAATTAAGGGTATCCCCCCTCAGTTTGGGCTTTCCGTAGAAATGCGGTGAGATAAAAACTAAAACTGCATATTTTCAGAACTGATTGGAAACTCAATGGAGCACTTTTTCGTTTTTTTTTCAAGTTTCTAACTATTGTCGTTCATCAGTTTTCCAGAAAACTCGGTTTTTCATTGTATCACATTACGACCCCCTTAAATTTCATCCGACCGAGTTAAAAATTCTCTAGGTCATAGCGCAGAAACATAATTTTGGAATTTTATTTTAGACCTTTCTTTACCGAGTTATAGGAAAAACGCCCTCAAATTTGGACAGTTTGTAGAGAACACCTTCGGCGGTATGCCTATGTAATAAAAACGTCGGTGGTCAAGTATTGACAGTGTTATTGATTAATTAAGTTCAAAATTAATTGAAACTTTTAGTTTGAGAGCCATCTTTTAAAACCTTTCTAGTTTTCGATACAACTGTTACATTCAATTGATTGTAATGTAGTTTTTATAGAGGATTGTTTGCAGATATAATTCCATACAAGAAAAGTTTAAAAAACGATATCTCTGACCGTTTTTTAATTACTAATTAGTGGCACTCCAGTGGACAAAGTAAATTTTCCTTATGTCAGAACAAATGAAAGCAAATCATGCGCTATATCATTCGATAGAAATTTTCGAGCTCTATCGATTGTCCGAGCCACTTTTTTTAATTTTTTCCTTTTTCGTTTGAAAAATTCTTTTTAAATCCTTTTTGATATTAAAAAACTGACCATTTCTTCGTTCATTAGTGAGAAACTTTTAAATAACTTTTCATTGACAATAGCTAGAGAGTTGCGGTTTTCGTCGTTCGATAGCCAAGACACCACCGAATCTTTATGTGACAAACGGACTTTTCAAAACTTGTACAAAAATGCTGGAAATGAAGCCATCGCCTGACACCCGTTCTATAAGAAATATTTTAGGGTGGTATCTAGTCATGGAATAAAATCAGTTTATTTATGCTGCTAGTTTCAGAGTTAGGTCTCGGTTTTTCAGAGATTTCCTGGAAAACCGTCATCTATATTATATCCGATTTCGGTGGAAATATTGTGAGTTCCGTCAAAACCGTATTATGGCATGATAAGTTAAAATTAAAAAAAAAGTAAAAATTTAAAATAGAAGGTCTATATGATTTCATTTAAAATTGTAGTCACTATTAGTGCTTTAGGTGCCTGCTTTGGCTTAATCGGTGTTTTACTGTTAGATAAAATTCAAATCCATTCATCGGTAAATTACCAAATCCATGATTAGATATTACCATTCGTTGTGTGATCGCACAGTAACATCTTTACCCGTATTTTCGTTCATTGAGCCAATGATCGATCTTTTCGCTCACATTAGTGGATCAACTTGTGGATGTTTATTGGGTCTACTTGTTTGTTCAACAATATTCGTCTTCGAAAAACGGAAGATTTGAAAATAAGAAATAAATTTCTAGTAATGTTCTCAGCATCTTTTGTTCGCCTTTTAGTTCGTTGGTTTTCGACTATTTTTCGATTTAAATATCTTCGGTGGATTCTTATAAATTCATGTAGGTCCTTTCAAGGTTTCGTGTGATCTTGTAATTTTCTTACAAGATTTCAAAATATCTAATTTTTGTGAAAAATGTTATCTATTTTACAGCACTACTTTTGCAGTATCTCTTCTGTAGCTATTTTGCTGCAATGTTTGACCTGGCAATCGGTCCGAACTCTTCGTGGCTTCGGATGCTCATACACATATTTTCACGTAGACCGTTCGCTTGTGTCGCAATCGAGAACCACGTTTTGGTTAAGAAAATATACAAAAATGCAAAACCCCGAGTGCAAAAGTTGTTCAGAATCGAATTTTAGAGTCCCTAACGAGAGCTTTTTTAACATTTTCTGTTTTTGACTTTTAAATTAAATTTTACGATTTTTAAAATTTTAAAATTTCGTAGTTTTCAATTTAAAAATCAAAAACAGAAAATACTACAAAAACAGTGATACTTTCTATATGAGTGGCAGTAACTACGTTTAAAAGCAAGCAATCAATAATGAGTAAGATAATTTGGTTTATGTTATTCTTATGGTCATTATCTCTTGGTTTTTTTTCTGAAGGGCTGTTCGAATTGATTATTTAACACATTCGTCTGCCAAGTGTGGAATAGCTATATAAAACAATTCTTGAGCTACATTCCTACCCTAACATTTAAACGTGAGAAAAAAGCGTTTTTGTTTTAATTTAATTTCATCTACACTACTTGTACGCCGGAGTAAGTCTTTTTTCTGCAAATTGGCAAATAAACATAGAAAATTAAATGCCAAAACAAGAAACACAGAGCATCTTTACTTTTTGTCTGATTTTAAATTCAGGTAAGGTGTTATACAATAGGTAAACAAAATCTCTATCAATGGTATGATTGAGTTGATGGTTAAATATTAGATGATTGTTTTGTCCCTTATTTGACATATCACCAACAAGCTATGTACAGGTAGATGTTCCGCTTTTACTAACAACAACTAGATGACACGTGTTTGCCTAAAAAATGATTTCTCGAATGTTTAAACAAAACGAATGAGATCAGTATTTATTAAATCAATTTAAAAAGTAAAAAAGTTTGTTTTTTCTAACGATAATGATTTTTCTTTTTTTGTCGTCACCAATGAACATATTGTCGATAATAGGAAGGTCGGCATACATATACTGGAATATTATGTGTTCTAATCACCTATGTGTACAATTGTGTTTATTGATAGATAAAATGTCAGTAAGTATATATTTTTGAAAAATTTCTATTGAAATTTGATGAAGCGAAAATTTAGCGCACACTCATTCATTTGCTATACGATAGATCAAAGCCTAATTGTTTTGTTACTATATGATAACATTTATTTAAGATTTTCTTTTCCATAGCGGAAATTAATATATATATGTATATATATGGCACCCCATAATAACAAACAACTCATCAATTTAAAATTGAGCAAATTAAACATGAGCAAACGCATACCCATTAAAAATACGACATGTTGTGTGCGTGTTTTATCGGCCATTCAAAAAACAAGAGAGAGAGAAAGAATCTTAATGCTTTATTAATTTTACGCATCTTTCAAATCGAAATTAATTGGAATTATTGAAGAATCTCATTCTCTTTTTCTATTGGTATGTCTATGTGTTTCTTCGTGTGTAATCTATTGTTGTTTGTTGATCAAATTGTTTCTCTGACTATCAGTTATTCAACATGCATAAATAAACTATATTAACATAGTGTGATACCATCATCATCATCGATCGATAGAATATGTTTCTTTCACTTCTGTATACACTTATCCTAATAACTCAACAAGAAAAAGAAGTGTATTTTCTAAATTCAATGTACCGTAGTCTATATTTGACATGTATTTGTACACTTTCTATGTATCAACATAATTGTACTATCGTCAGTAATTTGTTCTTAAAAAGTCAACACACATGTAGAGATGAGTATGACAATGGCAGCATAGAAACTCTTACTTCAAATAAATACAGAGTCTACGAGAAATTAAAATATCAATATAGAATTCTAAACATAGACAATCATTATTTTTCCATTTAATTAAAAATCTTGTTGATAATCTCTTATACTATAATTTTCTTCCATAGAGTTTGAAAAACTTGATTAGATCATTTTATGGTTTTCAGTATTGAACACTATATTGTGATAATTAATCTGGAAATAACGACTGCTTCTAAGGTTCCGAATTTTTCTTACCAAAAGTCTGTAACGTGAGACTGTCAATAATCAGTGAAGTTTAGAATTCTGAGTCACAAACGAGATTTTTAGAAATACTCAATCCCATTCTGTTACAATCACCTTATAAGTCGTAACGTAAATCGGATCATTTTTATCAACTAGTCACTAGAAGGATGATGCATATTTTGATTTGTCAGTTACTTCAGACAAAAGTTAGAAAGGCTTCATGACATTACGAACATGAAAAAAAATACTTTGACTTTTCCAACACGTAGCATTTCATTTAAAAACCAGCAGGACATATTTTTAAAAACTGATAACTTTCATCGTCATTATTTATACGTTCTTCTTTTTTTCTTCTTTTCGATAAGCTTAGTTAAACGCAGGGAAAAAAAACAACAATAAATTCTGCATTTATATATTTCTAGGTCTATTTACTTGAAGAAGAGAGCATTTTCAAAAACAAACGTCGAAAAACTAAAATAAGATTAATGAATTTATAAACAAACTTCGATAGAATAAAGAATCTACATACACAGAACAACAGACAGTTATTAAATGATTTTGTTTCATTGTTATTTAACACAACATAAATAATGACGAAACACGAACATGTTAAAAGAAAAACTAAATAATGACTCCACGAACGCTCAAATGTGTGTAAAAGTTTAGACGACGCCAAAATCTATTGATGATACTATAACGATGGATAGTATAATTTTGTTCTGTGAGAGATTATTGCATGAATAGCGAAAGAAAAGATAATTTCAGTTTTATCTCTCTGCACTTTGGTAGTAGACAAGAAGGATACCACTGTGATAGTTTCTAGGGTACAGGCGAAATATAACATTAGCACACACAAATCGGTGCATATAGCTTTCCCCTAGGGAAATTTTAGTATATAAAACGGCGTGTACACCCGTGAATATCGTGAAACGAAGTGTGGTCACATGTAAACATCGTAAAATGGTGTGTGGTCATGCGTAAAAAATATAATCCACTTGTAACAACGCGTGAACTGCTCATGGAAACTTTTCACGTCATATTTTTCGTACGTGGTCACTAGTGGAAGTCGTAAAATAATGTGTGGACACACGTAAAAAGAATTCTCGCTCGTGAACGCGTGTGAAATTTACACGTGATTTGATGTTTCATGACGTCAACGTCGTGAAACTTCGATAGAATTTCCCCATGGATTGCTTAAACGCTCTATTTTTACACAGAATCTTATTTATGTATACGTTCGCCTGGGGTCACCGTCGAACTTTTGTAACTAGTGTTTCTTTGGCATTAACAAGACACGTTGAGTGAATCCGGGTCATAGAATATCTTCATTTTTCATATTTGAAACCAAAATTTTTTCTTATACAGTAGCATTCTTTCACAAAAGAAAAAACGTACAAATTACATTAAGCGATAAGCACGTTCCACTGTTGGTGATTTATACTGGAATTCGTCAATGACACTTTTTTGTATATATAAAAATAATTAGCACAAAACTTTTTATCATTTTTGAGAAAAACCACTAGTTTCACTATTTAAAAGAAGTGCCGCGATGCACCAATAAGTTTTTTAATTTTTACACTCTCTCTCTTTCTCTCTATCTCTTATTCTATAATTTATCACAAATTGCGTGCTGAAGAACGAAAAACACGTAACAGTTCTTTATTTCTCTATTCCTCTCTTTAAGAACTTCCGATGGTTTCAATGATTGTTTTCCCTTTGCTTTTTTTCAAAATCCTCTCATTATAGACTTTGACATTATGAAAAAAGAAAAAGAGACGGACAGCTTTTTACAAGATTAAATTTTTTTGTGACGGAAATAATCAATTTAATACGACTAAACTGAAATGAAATATATATAATGATAGAAATTTAATACATTTCGACTTGTGTACAACAGGTGTGTGTAAAATTAGTTCTTATTTCACTACTTTAAGAGAGAGATACTCTAATTATTAGTAATTTACACTGATGATAATAATGAACACTTGCAGATAAGTGTAGCAAAAATGTGATTTATAATTTAGAATATGAAAAGTTAACTATATATCATTTCCGGTCGGCTGTTCACTTTTTTTATTCTTGTCTGTAAGACGATAATTGTTTTGTTGTTAGTTGTTTGATTTTATTTTTTTTAAACAATAAGTTTTTCTAGAGCAGATCTTCTTCTGTATAGAACATCCGTTTCTGGTGTCGATCTATTTGTTTATTTGACTGATGAATCTCACTTTCTCATTGCTACATCGGAAGCGGCTTATTTGCATACATATACACAACGCGATAACTAAAACAGACAACATATTCTAATTGTAATCGATAGTTACAATCTCAGAAGTAAGTTCATTTTTGGCAGTCTTCTATAATCACACTATATAAACATAACACAATCGCCGCTCATTTGTAGAGTTTAGATCTTATCATTGTTTAGAAATGAACTATTACGTTAATAAAAAAATCATAAGACTTTGAATTTATAGGCAAAAACTAAACTTAAATAACATATTGACAATTGTTATTAATAGCAATTATAAATTGACTGTTTAAATCGCGAAAAAAAGATCAGTTTTCACTTGCATTTCGGTTGGTTTATAATATATTAATGTATATATATATTTTTGCGTCTTTATATATCAATCATAATCGTTATATTTCTAGTAAATAACAAACAACACACATAGTTTATTTTAAATGTGTGTTCTGGCTTTTGCAAAAAGAAAGAAAGAAAAACGACTAGATTGCCTTTTTTCTGTTATGTTGATAAGGCAGCTGTCGGATTCTTCTGATACATATGTTTAATCGTGATGTTGGCTAAATCAAAAGAAGCCCAATTAGGTATTATAGTGACAACTGAAACGTAAACAACATATACTCTACTCTACTCTATAGAAGAAAAAAAAAGAACTGTGTTATTCTGTTATGATACTATCAAATAGCTAAAATCTATTATTTGTATATTTGTGAGAGAGAAGTTACTAAAATAACGATAATCAACAATTGGGTCAAGGTTAAACTCGAATTCAGATTTTGAATTATTATTGGTACAATCTTGTCGTGTTGATACGATACTATGTCATTCATCTTGAAAGATCGAGAGTTTTAGACCGGTATAAAAAATATAGACTATCAAATACCGAAACGATAAAGACAGAATCTAAAGAAAAAGTTTATTGCTTGATAAAAAAAAGTTGAAGTGAACGAAAGACGAATTACCATTCTAACAAAGAATAGAGTTAAATTTTAGTTTAAACCTTTTATATATGAGTTTTGTATTTTGAAATTGAAATTTCTTATCGCATAATACAACAAGAAAATTTACATTTTCAATTTTAACTAGTATTTTTTTGTTGACTCACAACATGAGTGCTTATTTAGTTACAAACATTTCTAATTGATGGTATAAATATGAAAAAAATTTCTATTGGTAAAAAATGACATTGGCTGCGTGTTCATTTCTCTCTCTCTCTGTGCATATACTCCCGAATGGATGAATTTTTCTTTTTTCTTCTTCGCAATATATATGTGCGTACCTCTCTCTCTCTCTCTCTTTTTCTCTCTTAAATAAAAAAAAACTTCAGAAACATTGGTGAACACCTATGTGTGCAAATATCGTAATGATTACAAAGACACAAAATAGAGTTGCAACAGTTGGGTGATGTTAGGTATATAGCGTGTATATGATTCGTCTGTTGATCAAACATGAAAAAAATATATAATATTTGTTAGAATACAAAAAAATGTTTCTTTCCACTCCTTTTTTCTCTTCTCTCTTTTTTTTTTATTATCAAAGTACTTTATCGTATTATTATTGTTATTACAGAAATATTATTATTTTCTTCTAGAATTACACTCTTTTTACCACTATACATAACCAATGGAGAAAAACGTTATTATTAACACTTTATAAAAAAAATAATGACAAAAAACGATCAAAATTCAAATAATACTTTGGATAAATCCGCATCATCTCCTTCATCACCATTATCAAACTCAATGGCTCCCGTACCGGCTAAAAGAATTTTTCTTGGCTCATTCTCGATACGTAGTGTATTGGGTGAAGATGAAGTAACCACCGAAAAAAGGTCCCATTTATATCATAAATCAATTGAGCTATCGCCAAATTACGTATGTATAGTTACTTTTTTTTGCTTAAAAATATTTAGTAATTGAAGATTTTTAGTTAGAGTTATACATTTAAAAGCGGTTCTTAAATATTAAGGTATCGTGTGTACTTAGGAATTTCAAGTGGTCATATTTTGTCACATCGCGAACATAAACACTCTTAATGACTCTAATTGACGAACAAGTTTGGTAGGTTATTTCATAGCGATAAATCAAAGTGACGATTCAAAACACTTTTTGGTATAAATGAACTCCTACGACAGATCGACTATTTTGCCTTCAGACACAATATTTCGATATCTCGGCGCTTGCTCAGTTTATATAATTAGTCAAGACTTTTCTTCTTTCCACGATAATTGAGATCGCGAACTTTTATTGTCAAATCTATTGATTTCAATCCAGAGTCTAAAGAATCCACCATTTTGAGACTGTTATTCTTCATGTTATTTTTTTAGACAGCTGATGAAATGAAACGAAAAATTACCTCCTCAACCGATTTTTTATCACTATCAAATCATAATTTTAATTTATCTCGTGAAACAACTTACACATTAGATCAACAACGATTATCTTTATCAAAATCTCTTAAAAGATCTATTGACGATCGAGAAGACGATGACGATGATCATAATCATTTGTTTAAAAAACAATCAAAAGAAAAACTTTTACCAATATCGATAAAATCAAATAATAACAACAGTGATGATTTATTATTATTACAAAATGGAACAAATGATCAAGAATTAGTATTGAAAGAAAATTATATTCATAAATTTAGTGATGGAGAAGATGAAGAAAATGATGAAATTGATCCTGGATCCGATGCTGGTACCTATTGTTCAGATGATAATAATAGTAGCAGTAATAAGAGACAATTTTGTACTGAATCATTATCAGAACATTCCTCCTACAGTGAAGAAGAAGACAATCACATTGTAGAAGAAAATACGACAAAAGATAAAACAAAATCAAATTTTCATGACAACAAAACAACAACAAATAATAGTAAAAAAAGTCAAAATTCATCTTCACCTTCCTCCGAATCTTCAGCACCATCCGGTTCTGGTACAGTGACATCAACACAAACAGCATCTCAACCAAAAAATAAATATGGAACAAAACCAAGTTATTCATACAATGCATTGATAATGATGGCTATTAGAGCATCACCACAAAAACGTTTAACATTAAATGGAATCTATGAATTTATTATGAAAAATTTTCCATATTATCGTGAAAATAAACAAGGTAAGATAGGAAATATTAGCAGAAGTATAATTATTGAAAAAAATTGAGTAATTTTTATCCAGGGAAAACGTACGAGTTTTAAAATTTTATACCTATCGATATCGCTAAACAGAACGATATCTAATCGGCAATAAATGGAAAATGATGCAAACCATAATGACTAATTCTTTTTTTTTTCATGCTAGGATGGCAAAATAGTATTCGTCATAATCTTAGTTTAAACAAATGTTTTGTCAAAGTACCACGTCATTACGATGATCCAGGTAAAGGCAATTATTGGATGTTAGACCCTTCGGCTGATGATGTTTTTATTGGTGCAACAACTGGAAAATTACGTCGACGTTCATCTACATCCAGAAATCGTTTAGCTGCTTTCAAACGAACTCTACCATCAACATTGACACCATTTGATAAAGCTTATTTAACAGCATGTACATGGCCCTATTCAGCACACGCTGCTGTTTATGCGTCAGCTGCCTTATGGTCGTCAAACGATCAACAACGTCATCGTATTGATCCACATATATTAGCTCATTATCCACATCCAAATCCGAGTGGTGCAGCAGCCTATCATCACGATATATTTCTACGAAATCATCCAGCCAATAATCATCATAATAATAACAGTGCCTTAACATCATTGATATCTAATAGATTTAGTACTGAACATTTACTATCCTCTACGGGATCGATCGGACAAACAGCAGGAAAAACAAGTTAGAAATATACGTGAGTAAAGAATATCAAAATATATACTGTCTTTAGGTGGGTCAAGTTGATTCGCAGAAATGTGACCATTTTAATACATTTTATACTAAATACATTTATTGGCTTTTTTCTTCTTTTTTTTCTCGTGCTTTCGCTATACTTTTTGTTCCACATTTTTGTTTGGTTTTTTTTTTCTAATCCATGTCGTTTCAATAAGAATAAAGTCGATATATAAGACTAAATACGAAACAATAATAATTGTATCCAAAGATCTGGACACATTCTTTCGACGACATAATCTCTAACTCTAATCAAAATCTAAGAGATGAAGGATACCCACCTATAATTATTGCATAAAAATGTTGTTAAAACGTGTCTAAATATATAATTATAAAATGAAAACTCTGTCCTATAATAATCCCATCTGTTACATTAGCTCAATTTGTTGTATGTATATATAGATACATATATTCTTTTTTAATATGATGTATTCACTAAACACCTTCTATTGAAATTTATTTCATTTTCTATTTTTTGACGACCATAACTACGGTCTCTATACTTTGATGATGACATGTTTTATACAAAATGGATGTTTGATTTTTTTTTTTCTGGCTTCATTCACAGCTTGCAATGATGACAAATAAACTGTCTATGAACAATAGACAATAAAACATCATTATCATTAGTTTTATCTTTTTTGTGTGATCAGACTGACACCAAATAACTAAAATGGTAAATTTATGGGATAGTTCACTTTTTCTTTTTTTTGTAGAGTCTAATAATAATACTACTGATCCTGTATGTATGTTGATCAAATTACTAAACTTTGAACGTTGAACAAATTTTTATTACATCGTCAATGTTTGACAAGTTTGTAGAATGTGTAGGTGCGGTAGGGATCAAGGAAAAAGGCAAAAATTAATAGAAAAAATGGAGTCATATTGCTCATATTTCTTTACTTTTCTATAAACTATATATAGTACATCTGCTGTACAATCTCTATATTGACAATTGTTAATTCATTTTCAATTTAAAATGAACGGATTCATCAACATATAATCCTTTCTTACTCAATACCATATATATATATATATATATATAGATAGATAGATATATGTACAGTGACCATCACACGTTTCTATTTTTATTTGTCAACGAATAATGAATGTGTGACATATCGATAAATGAACAAATAACTATGAGTAGGAGGGAAACGGTCAAGTTATTAACTGATATATTCGTATTATGATAGTGCAAAGAAGTACTGAAACAATTTGTATTCGGTTTTTATTTTTTAAGAAAAAAAAGAAACTCTATTGGTTCAAAAACACTAATCATTATTGCATAGTAACCACTCCTAAAATACACGTTTAATTGACCAATATTTAGTTACTATAAGAAGTTTTCTATTATTATTTATAAGTATAGAACTAGAAGAATCTAAAAAAAGGATGTGCATGTTTTACGAGTGAACTACATCAATGTTTTGTTTTTTTAATGAATAAGTTGGTGTTAAAAACACACGTTGACATATCTATCATTGAAATGTATAAAGAATAATAATACTTAGTTACTTTTTAACAAAACAATTATTGATAGATGATATGTACAATGTGTAATGATCCGGATGAAAGGCAAAAACGAAAGGATAAGGTCCATCAACACACTATTGACCATGATCTATGTATCGATATATAAAATAAGAGAAGAAAAAAAATGACAAAGTATGGTTTACCTACAAATGTGTATGTGTCGATTGGACGTTTATCATTAAAACATGTCAGCTGTTCCTTTTATTTACTATTATTGCACACGAGAAAAAACGTCTTGGCATTCATGATTACATGTTTGTCTCTAATAAGTGTATATAAAAAAAAACAAATATCACTAGAATCTTTTATGATACATTCAATTCTTCCATACTATTAACAAGAAGAAGATCAATGGAGAACTTTCATATGAACAGTGGGAAGTGTGTTCGTCACATTTCGATGTGATACTCGTCTTATCAATATTCCAAATATCAGTCTAAAAGTCTCTAATTTCTACTCGTATAATATAAATATCTAAAATCAAATTTTATAAGATGAATAAAGATGAACTAATGAAGTATAGGTACAAATTAATATTACATGAACTGATAATGTTATTTTATTTGAACTGATTTCTTTCTTCTTTTTGTGATTTAATCAGATAAATGTCCATTCAATTGATTATGATTGATCACCAAGGTATAATCAGTTAAATAAAACGACTTATAATCTTTCAAAGAATGTCTTTTAGTCATAGACAATCACTAACATTTTAGCCAAAAGCAAAAATATTGTTGTCGTTGAAACATGCGTTGATGAAAATGATGAAAAACAATATACACAAACGTAATCAGAATGCCTGTAGGATACGCATTGTCGGCAACTATTCTACAATTCTACAAATAACAATAGTAGTAATAGTGACACTAATGAATAAACTGTAACAAGAGGCCGGCAATATTGCCACCCATGGTGATGAGTAAAAGAGAGAACCGTTCAGCATACTCATCAAGAGTTGTTCAATATTTCTCTTGACTTTGTGACACTTAAAACTTCCGTCAAAAGAATGAAGAAAAAAAAGGGAGACCTTGAATATATATATAAATACCACCCACCCACAATCTCATACTCATTGACTCGACTAATAAGACTTTGATGTGATGATTTTTTTCTTTCAAATTTAGTTGACCATGAGGGGAAAAAAAAACATTAAGAAAAAAATAATATTCTTATAACGTTTTATGATCTGTGCTATTAGATACAATCATATGAATTAGTTAAAAATTCATTACTATATTGTTCATAATTAGAATATGAGAAAACACAAATAATTATCACTAATTCAATTTTCTTCTTTTAGTATACAAAATCAGATTCATATCTTCTATAAAACACGATATGATGTTTTGTTTGTCGATCTTTGGCTCTTTAAAAATATTATAAAGTAACAATATTTATTAACAGAAGGTAGACACACACACATACTCAAACTGATGTATGTGGGTGTGTGTGTATGTATAAATCACATTAGCTCTGGCAACCGTTGACACACATGCTTCTATTATTGATAATAATAAAACATACTAACTACTTGAGTACAACATTGCCAGATTATTTGTTTATTCTTAAAAAACATCATTATTTCAGTTTTTTTTCGTTTTTGCTTCGTTTGCATTTGAATTGGATTTCAATTTAAAATTTATTGATGTTTACATTATAAACCAAGTAAAGCAAAAAAAAAAAGAAGAAAAACATCACTATTATATTTAAATATTAGAGATGTGTTGATTTTTTTCTTGTTCTTCTTCTCTATTTGTTTTACAACACACCATTTTTTTCAATTATGTTTTTTTAACGATTAGGTACTTATATTATTAATGAAGATATGAGAGAGGTATCGGTCAGAGTATAACATTAACATACATCAATTTAAATCAAATAACAACCAAGAAAAAGAAGAAAAATATGAAGATTGAGTGGTGAATGAATATTATCCAATCAATGAGTTTTCCGTTAGATGAAGATGGACGCACTAATCATTAAAAATTAAAAAGAAAAAAATCAATGGCCAATGATGATAATGATCGTACACATTTTCTTAATATATCAACATATCAAATAGAATTAGAAATAAAAAATGATAAATACACACAATGAACTAATTATTTTTATAAAATATCGTTCATAGTCAAATAGATGATAAAATTTCAACATAAAAATCAGTAAACATCCAAAAACGACTGATGGGAATTAAAATCGACAAATTTTTAATCCAATATTGTCATTTAACTGAATTTTTAAGAATTTCTAAATTTTCTTTTACAAATACGAAAATTAATGACAATTTCGACAATAGAAAGTTCCAAAATTAATCAATCATTGTAGATTGAAATATAATGTTCACACTAATCAACTATTTGCAAGTAGAGCAATAGAAGTTATTGATCTTAGAAGATTTTCTATAAAGTTACCTTCTATAGACGACACTCATCTGTTATAAAAATTCAATGTAAAAATGTGTGTCAAGTGCTTTTCTTCTTTTTTTAAAGATAAACATGAACAATTGACAAAATATTTTTGTAATTTAATGTACTACCACGGCATTTTTTTTCTCTTTTAAGTTGATTGTTTCAATAATTCGAATAATAAGAGAAGAAGAAAAAGACAAATCTAAATTTGAAATAAAGAATAATATATATTCGTTTTGGTTACTATATGAAGTCTTAACTCAACTCACAATGTATTATATTATTTTTCTTTTTTCTCCATAATATTTAATTCTATTTTAGATACTTTGACTCTTTTGTATTTTATGTTAACGATAAGAGGGTGATAAATGAACGAAGCTCGATTACAAATAGATGGCCGCATATATTATAAAACTGAATGTATCCTACTTGTTTGCATTTATTAATCGAATAATAATAGATAGAAGAAAAAAACAATCTATGAATAAATAATTGACATATATCAATTTTTTATTGTGTTGTAACTTATAACTCAATAAAAATCATAGGCAATAATTAACTTTAACTACCATAGTTCAACTGCTTCTAGTTGACATTTTTATCACTTGTCTTAAAACACTAATTAGTATAACTATCAATTTGAGGAGTGTTAAAATAAGAGAAAAATTTGCATAAGTAGTGATGACTTCAAACATTCTGTCTTAAAATAGATGATCAAAAAAAAATAACAAGAAAGCGCAGATGTTCATTTTCAAAAAGCCACCTATGTCAAAATTGTAACTGTTCTATCAATTAATTAACTCAAAAACAAAAATTGCAATTAATCGATGATTTATTACCGATTTTGATGTCATGGTCATTGTTTTTGAACAAAATAGGAATTTTTTTAAAAATTAAAGATGCAAGTAGAAATAGTTGAGCAAAAATTATTGCGTTAATATAATTGAATGGTAGATATCAGACGTATTAACAAGAGAGAAAATATTTTCGTATTGGAATTAAAAAAGAAATGGAGATTTTAACATTTGATTCCAACTGCTAGAGAAGATATATGTCTCTACAGTATGTAATTAATAAAGAAAATTTCTTTAGCAATTTTTTTGTTTTATTTTTTGACAAATGTTAATGATAGTATAATATTCACTAAGCAATACTATTCTTTTATCCATTGATGCTATTCTAGGACATAAAGATTTTATTGTATACCCTCATCGTTTTAGCCAGAATACTGTGTGTATACATATCTGTCAAACGTTATTTTGCCACGTAGTAGCGAGCGGCTTATTTTGTATATCCTATTTTTATTATTTTGTTTTGTTTCACAGTATAGATATATAGATAGAGTAGGTTTCACTTTTCAATAACAAGTCGATAATTATGTACATATAGTTGTTGTCATTAATGAATCTGTATTATACAAAAAACGTTGTAGAGTTTGCTAATAAAGAAGAAAAACATTGTATGTTCGTTTCAAGGGGAACAAATTGCCATAAATCTGTTAATCTCTTATAATAAATAAATAGAGAAAAAGAGAAGAAAAAAAAATAGAAGATGCGGAAATCATCATCTATCTATTTGGGCGTATGATGCTTACAAAATTATCATTAATGTATAAATATATACATATAGACTTAACTATGCCAAGAGAGAGAGAGAGTGAGAGAGAGAGATAATGATGAAGACTACCTAAGTGTGTATGTGTATCTCATCGTCCTTCACTTCTGGTGTATTTAAAACAAATTTGTGTATAGTACGCTAATCATTGACACAGTATGTTGTATAGAACATAAAGAGAGCACAGGAACACAAATGAAAATAAACAATAGAAGTTAAAAAGTATTAACATTGTAACAACATAAAATTACCCGAGAAAAGTTTTTTTTTTTTTTATTATTCACAATGATCGTATCATTGGTATTTAGTGAACAGATACCAACCAATAAATTCATTAGTTTTATATTTCAAAATATAATGGGAAAATGATGTTTATCAAAACTCTTATTTCTTCTTTATAAACGCTTTTCGGTCACTTTTTAAAGTTATATTCAAAATTCTAATTTCTGATTTTTATATATAAATTAGCAGATATTTACAGTTGCTATTTGTCAAATAAGATATGTTTACAGTTTTTTTTCGGTTCACATCGGCACGAAACTAATCGAAAGAAAAAAATAAATGAAGACTCTAAACAGTTGACAAATACTTCTCAAATTAGTACAAAACAAGTTAATCAATTTAATAAATCATTTTTTATGTTGAATTCATATAACAATTCAATTTCAAATATACAATATCCCAGAACTACTAATAAATAAAATGAGTAGAAAAAAACGAAAGAAACATCTTGTACATCAACACTCTTGGAAAAACAATGAAAAATTTACTAAAGTTAATTTTCATTCAATAATTTGAATGAGAATGCTGTTAAAATAGGATAAAAAATGATCCAACAAGATACTGAGAAATGTATCAATCACTAATATCAATCATCATTTTATTATGGAAAAATAATGATATGAAATATACAAAAATAATTTTTTTTTTTTTTTATTACTTTCTACTAGAAAAGTCTCATATCAGATCCCAGTCCAATTAATAGACAAATAGTCTATTTTCTCATCATCATCGATAGTAATCGATTGTTTATATGTGGCTATCACAGACGTTTTATTAACATTTGATGCTAGACGTCCTTTTGCTATCAAACTTATTAATGGTATTTGATTAGCGGTCGTCGTTCGTTGAATACAATGTATAATAAATGTTGAATGACATATATGTGGATCATTGGTATATACTAAAAAATCTCCACCAAATTTTTGTCCATTACTGATAAAATATCCTTTTATCCATAAATCTTGAAATACATGACATCTTAATTTTTTATCATTATTATTTATCAATGATAAATCACTTAAAATATCTAATATAGGAATTAACTCATGTTGACGATAAGATTCAATTGGAATTTCAACTAATGTATGTGTATGAGGATCTAGTGAAGATTTTTTATTTCGATTTTTAAATTCATTTAATAGAATAAGTTTTTCTTTTATAGTTAATGATTGTTGACAATTTAACCAAGAATTATTTGTATTTAATATTTGTACAAAAGTTGAATCAAATTTTGTTAATAAATTATTCACAGATTCTTCTTCTTCTTCTTCATCTTGTTCAATTGTTGATAACATTTGACTATTTTCTAATATAAATTGACGTTTACTAAGCATATCATTAATACGTGAGTTAATTGAATTAATCATTTGTTGTTGACAATCTAATTCTAAATGTTTCAAATATGTTAAACGATTTTGATCAGTGATAGGTGAAAAAGTTTTTAATTCAAATAATTGAATTAATTTTTGATTTAATAATACAAAACATTCTTCAATTGATAATTCTAATGGTATACTTAATTCATTATTTTGTCTAGGAAAAGCAACTGAACTACCCGTAAAACAACCAATAATACGATATTTTTCACGTAATAAACGAATATCATCGATATTAAATATGAGACCATACTGTTTTTCAATTAAATAACAACGAATTCGAGATGACATCTAGAATTAATGAAACTAATTTTTAGTAACTATCTTTATCTAATCGGTTTTAAAATTTAGCAGTCTCTATAAAAGTTAGATGGAAAGAGGACTTCCACGTCTTAGATTAAGTGAAAGAAACGAATAAATTTCAATTCTAGAACATAATATTAACATTCGAGCCTCCAAATTAGACAAATTTCAACTACATCAGATAATCGACATGAGCAATTTGATGACTATTTATTGAATCTGATTGATTCAACTGATCTCGCAGTCTATTCTAACTACTGTCTTGTTGTCACTAATGTTATAGTCTGGTTTTGAAAATCCTATGTATTACTAATTTTTCAGTCAGTTTTATGCACTGATGTTTTGTAAAAGAATTTTAAATTACATAATCCATATTTATCATCTTTAAGTGTGCTTCTTTTTATATAAACATTATGATATAATATATATGTATTTTTTCTTTATGTTGATTCGATATCTCATTTTTTTTTCCTCTCATTTATGTATTCTAACGTTCCTAATAGCGAACAAAAAGATACAGTTTTTTTCTTTATACATATTTTTTTTTTTGTACTGTTAATAACAGAATTTTAATCTACCAATAACACAGACATACATAGATACATGAGCAGTTAATAATAACTATCATTTATATTCGAACTACGACTTACTACTGGTTATTCAAAACTGAAATGTTTAGCCAACTAATAGGTCTGAATAGGTTTATCTATGATATTTTCCAGTGTCACTCATTGTTAGAACATATGTGAAACAAATAGATTATTATTATACAGTATAGTCTATTAGTAAAGACATTTGAAAACAACAGCACTACTATCAGAACTACATATATATCTCGATATGACAGAAATAAACAAATAAATAAAACAGTAGTAATTTATTCTATTCTCGGATAAATATATGGTCTCAAAATGAATTAGTTGTAATAGAAAAATAAGAGCATAAATACAAATAGGAATGTATCTCTTTAAGTTTGTTACTGATTTGAAATTAGTTAAAAAAAATATAAAAAAGAGGATTGTCTTTCGTATTAACTTTTAAAGGTGAATTATTCTTTGGAATGAAACGTATTTCTTATTCACCATTACAAAAAACTAACAAAAAGATGGTTGTTACAGATCTTGAACCTTCACTTTTTTTATAAATTCTTTTATTATACTTTTTACAAATGGATTTTTGAGAACCCTCGAACATGCTTGTAGCTTTTATATTTAGGTTAGCAAACTATCTACATCATCACCATGAAACATATGTGTACAGAGATAAAACGTAAATCACTGTGAAAAAATTTATATTTCAAAGATTGACAATAGTGAAATGTGGCAGAAAATAACGCGTGCTCCAGAATAAACGAACCTCTCAGTATTTTGCTTATGACTTGGTTTGGATTTGTTTTTAAGACTCGATGTTTTTTTAAAAGATGCGCTGCGGAATACTTTACATAATCATATCTAAACTATAATTTCAGTACTTTAATCAAGAAAATTAAGCCAATCAAACTTTTTTCACATTAAAAACCTCGACGAAAAAATAGTTTTTCTGTCGGTTGTCATGCATGTTTTCAT
>CAJNOQ010002980.1:0-21925 GCA_905250885.1 Didymodactylos carnosus | reverse complement strand
ACCAGACTTTTTGTTAGTTTAGATAAAACTGTAGAAGTAGAACTATAAAAATAAACCTGTGAAAATAAAATTATGAAAATAAAATCGTGAAATTCAAAACTGTTAAAAGCAAAACTATCAAGTCAAATAAAAAACATGCAAGTGCAGTGTATTTTTGGCGCCGAGAATAGTTGGGGTCGTTGAAAGATTGACCACTAATCCTGCAATAACTCTTTCTAAAAGTGCTTTTTTAAAAAGCGAAAACACTCTGTTGAGGGTCACTCTTGTTATCACAAAATGTGAATTTTCACAAATTTTCGTATTTTCCGATTTTCTGAAAAACTATCAAACTCCTAGGATTCGTTCATGGCTCATTTAAAAGAGAAATGTTTGTTCTATAAGATCATATATTTAGACATAATAATACGTGACACGACATTACCGCGAATTTTTCGTAGTAGACATTTGGGCATTTTTGGTAGTGGGCAGTGTGAGAGTCAGTTCGAAAACTAGTTTCATTAGAACATTTTTTTTTGATGCTCTATGAATTTTCTTGAGTTTTTCAAGTGCTTATCTGATATTTAACTAGACTGTAATTTGAAATTAATTTCTTATTTACAGAAAATTGATCTCGAAAATCGCCCGGGATTTTCTGACTTTTATAAGTTATATTTTACTCAGAAAATCGCCGTAGAATTTCCAAAAATATGAAAATTCGGGGTCGATTTCCTATAAATAATTCCCAAGATTCTTGAAATTTCACAGCGAATTTCTAAAATGTTGGAAAATCGACGTCGAATTTCCAAGTTTCTTGTAAATTCGATTTTCCAGAATCTAGAAAAGCTTCAAGGAATTTATATATGGACTTTTTGAAAATCGCCGAGACCAAATGTGTACTATGAAAAAGTCGCGGTAATGCCGTTTTCTGTATTCGCGGTAATATCGTTCGCGGTAACGTCGTTCGCGGTAATGCCGCTGTATCTAATAATATGTTTAAGAGAGAGTCTGTGAGAAAACCGACCTGCAAAGGGAATAGTGGATAAAACTCAAGTTTTATGCAATAAAAATATCATATTCGGAATCAGGATCAAAAGTAGAGCCGAATGATGTGTATTTCAATCCTACCTGATTGCTTTAAGTTTTTGTCGAATTTTCGAGTTGAAAAATGATCGTGATTTTGACAGAAAAATGAAAATCAGCTAAAAATTTCGAAATACACATCATTCGGCTCAGCTTTTGATCCTGCTTCCGAATATGATATTTTTATTGCATAAAACTTGAGTTCTGATAAAGAAAATTGAGAATTACGGGTACAATTGTGAATTTTTCGCATCTCATTCAGAAGAAGTGAATTTTCTCAGTAATGGAAAAGAATTTTAAAGAAAACTCTAGATACTTTTTTTGCCCGTGTAAGGACGAATCGAATACAGTGTAAATCACGGCTCCGTCCGTTAACGGAAAAACTAGATAGGTTTGCAAAATTTGTTGCAAAATTAGTTGATTATGAATTTTTGCTTTAGCCATATGATATTGAATCAAGCTCTAAATAATATTTCAAGGGTCAGTTTCGTACGGGGAATCATACGCAGATTATGAATTTGACATCGGTGCATGTCGAAGGATCGAGAATAAAACAAAGAATCGAGAAATTATTGAAAATCGTCTCAAAAAATGCACAATACTTCCCCAACTTGAACCTCTCAAAAAAACATCCTCCTAGTGATCTAAATCTTTCTTTTACATATCAATCGATGCAGAATTATCAACTGTACAAGATTATATAATTTGTTTTTTGGTCAACCCGGATTACCGATTTCTAGGTCTAAAATACCGGAAAAGAGCAGGTTAGAAAAAAACCGGTTTTACCGTTTTTGTCTTGCGGACGCCCAGGGTGCTGCTTTTCACTGTATCTTTCTACAGTGATTTTGTAGAGCAAACATTTCTCTTTCATATGAGATGTGAAAAGGAAGTAATCTCAGTGCCGAAAGTTGTCAATCATTTAAGTATAAAGTTGCACCTGCCTAAGTAATACAATTACAATGTTTCCTTCGGAACAATCAACAGGAGCCAGTTTTATACAAAATATTGCACATCTCAGTAATGGAGCGGACCTGAGCGGATATATTTTTTATTAGTAATAACGGTATGATTATAAGTAACCTGTAAAAAAACTCCAGCCAAATCTGTTTCGTCGCGATATGTTAATCATGGTATTCTTTATGAAAATAAATTATTTACGCTGTGCTGTGTGAATAGCCTAAGTAATCATCACTTTTTATCATAGAGCGGTCAGACGTGTTTTCTTGTCTTTCCTCTTCTCTAGATACATAATACTATACAGAAGTAAATAAATATTTAAATTTAAAATGCACTGAGTGCGTGTTATCACTGAATAACACAAGTTTGGTTTAAACTAGTCGAAGCGATGGCTAATTATCCAAATTCACACAAAATTAAGCAACTATATCAACTTAAAGATCTACAAAATCGTCATTTGGTGAATATTGGGAATTGATTCAAATATGACTCACGATAATCACCAGGATGACTCACACTCACAAATGTATCATGACCCTCAGTCTAACGTGGTTTATCATTCCCGCTTCTTCCACCATAAATAGGCAGCTGATCAATTCACCTGCTCCCTCAACACGTCGTTCTCGTTCAAACGACTCTCATGAAGAAGAATTCCAAGACGTTACTAACAAAAGAAAAAAACAACAGATGAATAATGCTAATCGTCAGTTTTCTCAACAGCCTTAGCAGCAGCACGTCAACACTAACATTACCGCCACAGCAGCAAACTCGTCGATCCAATCGAAACAAAATCAACAGCATCAGAATATATCATCAGCATCGGCACGATATGCCCAAACACGTTTTCCATTCCCCCGTTCGTTCTTCGCTTCACCACTGGAAAGGTGACAATCAATCAAATTAATGAAGTAATTGTCTCACACTTTAAAAATCAACATCAAGGTGAAGTTCAGATTACTAACTGTCGTCTATCGAATCAAAAATGTAACGCCAGTGATGCGACATTCTTCTCTACCTTAGAGATGCGACATCACTTGCATTGCTACTGGATCAAACTAAACGACCAGCTCAAATCAGTAGATAAAACTATGTCTTCCCCTCAACACCGTCCATTCCTCTTCAACTATCTCTTATAATAAAAGCTGTCGATTTACGAATCGATATGGATGAATTCGCAGATAACCTGAAGGACAAAAGTAGATCTATTTAAAAGTAAACAGGAAGCTTGTATTTAGTTTTCTTTAGATGTTTCAATAGCTTTTTTAACCCTCTTTCTTATTATGTAAGAACAAAGTAGAAACAATGTTTTAAAAACATATTATTTTGCACGTCACGTCCGCAACGAAATTTCGAAAAAAAGAGCTTTTCTCCTTCGTTAGGCATGATAACAATCTGGCATTTATTATGTAAACACAGTTTGATATGCTACATGTAGTACACATACTCCACCTTTCTAGATTTTGTGTTTTGGGTGTGCAAATAGCAGTACAAATTCTATGACGTCCGCAACGGTTTTTTCTTCTTATGAACCAATTAAAATAAGCCACGACCTAACCTGTTCAATCAACCATCTTAGATTTCTTCTAAAGTAGAGACATCTTTAGAGTAAACATTTTCATGAAAAAACTGTTTCTAGTGATCATATCTATATTGGATGTACTTTAAAAGATATGGGTGAAGTCTTTCTAAAATTTTTAAATTCTTAACAATTACGCGATTATTTAAAACTGGCATTAAAAGTATATGAAAAAAAATTTAATACTGATCATCGTGATATTGCAAAATGTTCACATCTTATTGAACAAGTTTACTATAAAAAGATAATAATTCTGCTTGTACACTGCAATACTATATAAAAGCATTCGAAATGTGGAAAAAAACTTTATCAATTGATCATCGAGATGTAGCATTATGTTTCCGAATTATTGGTTATGAGTATTTCGAAAAAAACGATTACATTTAAGCATTAGAATTTATGAAGAAGTTTTACCAATAGATCATTCAAATTTGCTGGACATTGGCAATACCATTAGTATGACTAAAGAAAAGCTTGGTGAAAAACCAGACATCATTAATTAATTTAGAATTCGCAACTACCTGCTATCTCGAGCGACAAAGGAAGGCTCTCAAGTGTCGGATCGTTTTTTGAACAAAAGATACGAGACTATATGAATTCGATCGTACTTATGCAAGTATAATAACTATTTTAAAAGTCCGATCTCTAAAGTAACACAAAATCTTTTTATAATATTAGTGTTTGCTCTGTTCTGTTTGTAGAGCTGATATATTTCTGTTTGTCGATAATCGTACTTATTCAGTTAAGATTGGCATTGATGATATATCTTCTTCTCCATTTAGCTTATTCTGCGTTGTTATATTATCACGAGCCTCATTCAATGTATAATCAGCATCGATGCTTGAGCAATGCGTGGTTGCGTAATTTAAACGTTCATACATAATCTCTTCTGTTGTATTGAGTAGGGCGGTAAATCAAGAGTGAAAAAACAAGTATGAAACACTAAAATAAACAGAAAAGATAAAAAGTGATGTCTTGCTGTGGACTGAACATATATCTGAGTTATTTACGTAGGCGAGGTATTCACAGCTACATTTAGGTATGACGTAAATATTTTTCAACAGAGATTTCATTGCACTCTTGCAAAAAACAGTTGCTTGATTATAGATGAATATCACTAACTTCCCAAGCATTCCAGTATCGCCGATTCATATAGGTTACTGGACTTTTACTCGATTACAATTATTGGCAACGGCAGTAGAAAACGAGTGATCGGGCGATTGCTAGATTTCTTCTCAGTTGCAACTATCTATTTATCGTCCGATAATCGATCAATCATGATTCAGTTAATTCTCTTCATTTTGTCCTTTTTTAAAAAAGAACAAATAAAATTTCTAATAATGCTGTAATCCCTATACAAACAGGAGACTATGGTCTTCTATTGCGTAGATAAGTCATCAAAAAAGCTCGTTGGTCACCGATTAAAAACTTTTGCTTTTTATAACAATTTTTTCAAGAGAACCATAACTATTTCTTTTTCTTCGTGAGCGGTTTTGAAATATAAATCTTATTCCTGCTCTCATCTACCTATACTATGCGTGTACATGAAATCAACAGATGACACCAACCTAACCGGGTTTTGACTCCATTTCATGTATAGTAAGTATCGATAATAGTTTAAAAACGTCCACTCGAAAAGAGATAGATGCACTGTATGAACCCTGTGCATCAGCCATTACATTTCTACGAAAATCGCGGTTCTCAAGCTCTGCTAATTATTATTCTTAAACTAAGGTTCAGTAGGGTATACGTCGCTGTCTAGAGTATGATAAGAAATATGAATATATTATGTCACATTTTGTTAAAACTGTCCAGTAGTTGTTACAAGTAGAAAAACCTCAACTTGAGTGTATCATACGTAGTTGGTAACATTTTATCCACATCATTAATTGCATCTAACCGCTGATCAAAAAGTTGCACTCGAAATCTTCTGCTTGGCCAGGTAATGTACTCCTTCCATAAACAAAAATTAAAAATAATTTTTTTGGTCTTCATCCAATTTACCTTTTAATACAGTCCAAAATCGTTTTATGTATGGTGCATTATGATGATCAGTTGAACATCTATATTCTGTTTGTTGTTTTAACAAATCAACATCAGTTATGGGTTTACCACAAACAACTTCTTCTAGTTCAGAAGGAGTATATAATGCTAACATTGGCCATGAAACTACGCTATATAAACCTTGTCGAATATAATTGACTTGTTTATTAAACTCCTGTAAACGATATTCACAATATTTCAAACAATATTCTTTGTGATTGGCCACAGTTATTGGAATAGTTGAACCATTGGGTACTAATTCGTATGTCTGCATGTTTGAACCAACAATACCAAAGTGTAATTCACTCATAATACTATCAAACAAAAAATTAATATTATCTGTATATTTTTCTTCGCTATCAGCAGTAACACTGGTGTTCATAGTTTTAGTTTGTTTCACTCTTTTTTCTAATTCATTTATGGTTGTGAAACTCTGCATATCAATATCTTCAATGTCTTCAACAGTAACTGATTGACGCACTAATGGTTTCCATAATAATGATGGAAATTGTAAATTCAATAAATTTTTAGTTTGTATAGCCATACCCATAAGTTTATATAATTTTCGAAATGATAAAGATGCATTTTTATACAATTGTCTAAAAGATTGAGAAAATATTGTATCTTTGTATGTAGAACAGGGGTACTTGCTTTCACTGAGTTTAGTTCAATAGCTTGTGTCTCATCGGTATGATACGTTTTCTCTAGGATCGTATTAATCAATTTATTTTTAGTATTATATACTATATATGATATAATTGAACGAATAGCGTCAGCAAGCATACTCGTACCAGTTGGCAAACTTAAATCGACATCACTTAAAACGTTTTTGATCAATATGTTGAATAAATATAATATTTTTATACGCATTTTCAAATAAGTTGCCAGTATATTATGTAATACAAAGAAAAATCAGTCGAGAGAATTATATTTTTATACTCAGAAAACTGGGATGTATATAATAATAATAATATGGTGATCTTTTTCAGCTTGGGAAATAAGTAGATTCTAAATGTCGAGTCCAGCTTCTGTCAATCTCAGCTTTCTGGGATAGGATCTACTTTTATCAGTCACATGTACATTATCAAATGCATGATTGAATAATTAAACAAAATAACACATATACGTTTAAGTGCCCGCAATTTTCACGAGAATTGTTACTGTTTACGGAACCATTTGATTCTAAATTGTGGGATAAAAAAAGAAGAGTATTGATGCAGATGAATTCAAATGTTTCAAAGTGTTACCTACAGACACTATTACAAACATAGAGTATGGTATATAATTATTTGGAAATAATAGTTATTTAGTGTTAGATAAATCACAAGTTGATGATCCGTTGGATATAAATGAAGAAACTGAAACAACGTCTGAAAATAGTTCAGCTGGTAATATGGACAGAATATACACTTATTATGGATATCAGTATACCTTATTTACCTGCAGGAACAAAAATTGTACTTGATAATGATGTAAAGGACGTATCTACAAACGACACACCAATAACAAGAAATGTGTTGGTTAGTTCAACTAATTCCAGTAGCATTGTTCATGTGGCATGCCCGAGTGAATCTGAAGCTATTTTAGGCATATTAACCCTACTTTGAATATCAGAACATCATGCAATCTGTATATACAAATAAAGGTCGACTCCGTGGGAGTAATACTGGAAGTGAAACTACATTGAAATTGGATGAATATTTACGTCTAGTTAGTTGTAAAAAGAATAACAGCATTAAAGTTTATGTAAATGGAAAACTAGAATTAAATGCATCTATCGATGAAGATGCATACGATCTAAAGGAGCGATATATTTATTTATTTAAAGAAATTGATAATTCAAATATTACTGCTCTCGATAGAGTTCGAATCGAATGTAAATCAATAACGTTTAAGAATAACAATATTGATCAGTTACCATCTGTATTGGAATCCAGTACATATTCTTTAGAGAAATTTGTCGCATTACCATTTACAGCCTTAGCAAATCAAATGTCTGTGCAATATCAATAGGCTGTAAAAGACGATGGATAAAAACAATCATGAAAGAATACAATGTATACAACATTCAATTAATCGATACATTAATACGGCAACAAACGCAACAACTACTGAATGCAGATCTACGTAAAGAACGTGAACATAAAGTGAATTTATTATGTAGATTAAACTCACATCTGAATAGAGAAAAATTAAAAAAATTTACGACATTTTCTAAACTTGATACTGATGCTGACATAGTTGTCATATGTGAACAAATTTTTGGAGCATTGGAGTGCATTGCAAGCTGAAAGCATTCCGTTACACAATAGTACAAATGAATCTATAAATAAATCAGAAGTAAAAACGTTGATGAATGATGACAATGATACTGATGATACAAACGAATTCAATACTAATAAAGCACTTCTACCTAAATGGTATTCAAAATGTGTTCACAAACAAAATATACAAGATAACATATTTGAATGGATACAAGACAAAAAACTCAAACTACAGATCATACTACGGATCCAAATTGTAAACTACTAGATTTAAGTAAACCTGAAGAAAATGATCTTACAAATGAAAATGAATTAGACAGTCGACGTAAAGATGTACACAAATGTATGCAATATTCACATCGACAAATGACACATAAACAATATGTTGATTCATGAATAGCGTCTGAAATAGGATTAACATCAATCTACGCACGATATACAATATTGAATATGGTTAAAATTTGGCTCAACAGTAATGATAAAAAAAAATAGTTTATTTCCATTACACGGATTTGGCGATTGACGCTTTATTATTAAATTGTTACGATTCATGGATTATCATTATAATCATACACGTATTAGCTTTGATGCAGCTATCGACCGAATGAAACTTCTAACAAGTTCAATTGTACAAGCTGAAACAAACGAATTATTAAAGTAAACAAACAAAATTACATCTGAGCTATTTTCTACAACAGAGCCATTATTATATCATTTACAAATCGATACTACTGTGCAATGTAATCGATTAATATCACATTCAACTTGGTTACAAACTACAGATGAGAGTTTAAATGAGCAAACTTCAATAATACCACTCAGTTTAAATTTTGTATTTCGAATATTAAAATTATTTCTTGAATTAATTAGTAACACAAAAATAGAGCATGTACAAATTTTTAGTTGAAATTCTATTTGCTGACTCATTAATTCATTTATTGTTTGATCTATCTCTATTAGTCCCTCAAGAACAATCAAGGATATTTATTCTGTACGTATTTGGCGTGTTAACTGAAACTGCTACTAATTTCAACTTAAATAAAGATGTCCAACAATTCTTATTACAGCTTCTTGAATTTATAACAAATAAGCGTTCGAATGGTAATTCTTCGTCTAGCAGTTTACGATCTGCCGTAATGGACTTGTGTTTTGTAATACGCGCAAGAGAAAAAGAAAAACAAGAGCAATCTGAAGTAAAATAACAAGACGAGTCAAATAAAGTAATAAATCAGCAGTAAGACTCAATAAATATTTGAACTATGGTGAATCTTTACGTGACTTATTCATAGTAATGGATGTAATAAAAGAATTAATAGATGAAACAAAACAAACAGTTTGACTGACTGACAATCATTATCAGATTCATTTATTGTTGAGTTTCTTGTCGGATTATCTAATGAATTTATAACTAATACAAAATACAGTACATACACATTATTAAATAATATACTGGCAACTTATTTGAAAATGCGTATAAAAATATTATATTTATTCAACATATTGATCAAAAACGTTTTAAGTGATGTCGATTTAAGTTTGCCAACTGGTACGAGTATGCTTGCTGACGCTATTCGTTCAATTATATCATATATAGTATATAATACTAAAAATAAATTGATTAATACGATCCTAGAGAAAACGTATCATACCGATGAGACACAAGCTATTGAACTAAACTCAGTGAAAGCAAGTACCCCTGTTCTACATACAAAGATACAATATTTTCTCAATCTTTTAGACAATTGTATAAAAATGCATCTTTATCATTTCGAAAATTAGAACATGTTCGAGTATGGACTGTAACATACGTTGGAATGCATAGTTCTGATTCTGGTGGTCTATATAGAGATTCAATTACTGCTATGTGTGCAGATATTTGTAGTACGAGATTACCACTGTTTATTCTATGTCCAAATGGACGAACAAATAGTGGACTGAATCGAGATCGATGGATCCAAAATGTGTTTCCATCACAGACAACAATTCCAAGTAAAATAAAAAATTTCTATATATTTATTGGTCAACTTATGGGTATGGCTATACAAACTAAAAATTTATTGAATTTACAATTTCCATCATTATTATGGAAACCATTAGTGCGTCAATCAGTTACTGTTGAAGACATTGAAGCTATTGATATGCAGAGTTTCACAACCATATATGAGAAATCTTTCGCTTGAATTAGCCCAACATTGCCAATCATAAAAAAAATAACTTACGAAGTTCTTCGTTAAATTATAGGGATCGACAAGCGCGTTAGAAAGATTGTCAACAACTATATAGAATCATATGTTTTCAAATAGTCGAGCGATAATTCTTTTATTTGAATACCGGTCCAGGTTCGATGTGTCTTTGCAGCTGTCTTTATAGGAGAACTCAGATTTGTAGAGAGAAGTTCTCTACAAAGTGATACTTCTGCAATACTGTTTTGTATTCAACATTCATCATGAGCGTGTTTGAGCAAGAAAAGATAATTAAAAGCGATTCAGTTTGTTTTATGTAGTGATTTACATATTACTATTATTAGATCAATGAATCAAATAATGCAATATTAAATTTTAGTGAAAAAAAAGAATAAAATGTATATCTTTACAAATAATTACTCAATTGACAATAAGAATACGTATCATGATGATAGTTTACCATCTTAAAGGATTGAAATGCAAGAAGAGAATATATCCCGTACAATCGAACATAACAACTTCGATATTAATCTATGATTATAAATACAATAAGAAGCCATCATCTAACTTTCACAATGACATGATCAATTTTATAAATTTTAATTTTGATTCCAAAAAACATCGAAAACTAATTGAAAAATGATTCCAGTTGTGAATAAATCCTTTAAATTATTATATAGCACTAATAAATAGCCAGTCTGTTTTTAAATCCTATCAATTATCCGATTTCAAAACAAATTGTTTATTATCAACATTAATAATAAGAGAATATTTACCAAAATACATTCAAAAATAATCATCTTTATTTCAAAATTTATTCCATAAGTTTATTATGAAATTAAAGTCATTCATTGATCGTATTTTAAATTTAATTCTAAATGAATTACGTTATGAATGACGTATTTCATGATACACTATGTGATTTCAACAACACTATGTGAAAGTTCAAGTAGAAAAACAAATATTTTACATGTTGATAAAGATGAATCCAGTATGATTATTATTGATTATGACTATCAACTAACATTAATGAATTTTAATAATGAACAATGATTTTTAAAAGTAATTGATAATTTAATGAGACACTATTCATGGAATGATAAAGTTAGTTTTGGTACAATATTTCAATTACTTACAATTATTGATCCAATTATACAAGAAACGATGGATAAATAAAAAAGACATATTTATGATTTATTGCAAATATCAGATTTATATATTGAAATAATTCATTCGGATAACTCATGTTTTAAGATAATTTTGTAAGACAAATCAGTAAAACAAATACTGAAAATTAAGTACATCTATTATATAATAAAATCCAATCTTTGTCACTTTTTGATTAGAACCACTATCATTGTATGATACTGTGGCATGTTGTCTTGCTGCTTCCGAACCATCTGTCTTAGTTTTACTTTTACGTTCAATAACCATCAGCATACCACTAGCTTTAGCGAAACCAACATCATAACCCGCTGAGGATTGATACCTTCTATTTGTACCTGTTGAAATGCCCCTGATCAGTGTTAGAAAACCAGGGCGCCTCTGGCGCCCCTTGCTTTGTAGCGCCTCGGTCGGCCGCCCGCTTCGCCCACCCGTTCCGCCGGCCATGCTGCAGAACTTCAAACTGATACAATATCACTATTCTCTTTTATATTGTAAAATACCTTTCTAAATAGATGTCGCTCATCTAAAGTGTAACACTTTATTCACTGCTTCATTATGCATAATAGATGTCACCATTCATTCACCGCTTTGTTTCTCAGTATCATAACTCAATATATAAGCAACTAATAAGCATTATCAAATGTGCCATTCGGATAATACCGAAGAGCCATGATTCTAAACATACCTGATGATGACTATCTAAGCAATGGTCGAAACGCGTGGTATGGTGCTTTGAATCTATTCTGTGTAACTCATCCTCAAAAATTGATTATCTAAGTACATATGAAGACGATGGTGAAGTTCTTTTCTCATGGCTTCCGTTTTTCGAATTGATACCATTGAACAATATGGAAATTTGTGAGTTGTCGATCTAACTCTAATCGACAAAGAAGATGAAGAATGGAATATTGTCACCGCTCATTTAAACAAGTAAAATGTTGATTACACTAAAACCTATTTCATTTAATTAAATAAATAATTTTAGTAAATGAGTGGTTTTATGACACTCTGCAATTTCACTTTTCGCGCTTCTGTTCACTTGAGCAGTATTTTTCTAATAGTTCATATCATTAACTACTTACTTCTGATAGCTCAATGGTACAGAACAATATTCTTTCCTTACAACTATTTTATCGATAGTTTCGACTGTTACTATTATCCTACTAGTTGTGTGTGTATAACCATCTGTTACTTATACAAAAGAATTTAGATGACCAATTAGCGATTTCAGATTGAATAACTGAGTGTACGTATTTGAAAGTGTCTCTGTCAGTCTTTATATTTGAAAGTAAGAACGACCAGACAACTGAAATAATATACGCTGCTTAACTCTCCACGAAAGATGCAAAGAACATAACACAAGTCATTCTAGGAGTGAATTTGGGAGCAGCTCAAGCTAGCTTAACTATTTCGTCTAAAAATGTGAACGCAACTTTCAAACTGATGTATTTCGTATATGTGATAATGTGGCCTTTAAAATCTGCGCAGCAATAAATTTTTAACATGAAATATTCTGTCAAATATCCCGACGGAGTAATTTGTCATCTAGAAATCTGTCAAACTGATAACTTAGTGATGCATTCATCGTTGAAGTTTTTGTAAACTATTCTTAGCTTGTATAATCAACGGGTGATTGTCTACCAATGTAAACCGATAATGTTCAATAGTGCGTTGATAATAATCAATAGCTTTGGGATATTGTTTCCAAAATTCAAATGCCATTGCAATTTCGCCATAACTTTTACCGATGTCTGGATGATACGTAGGAAAAAATTTACAACGAAGGTTCAATGCCTGTTCATAATGACCAACAGCACACTTGTAGTTTTTCATTGCTAAATAAAAATTTCCTTTATGTTCTTCAACTGCAATAAGTCCTTCGTGATGATTAATTCGTAGAAATATTCGTTCAGCTTTATCATATTCACCCATTTGAACTAGAATATTTCCCAATGTTACCATTGATGTTTCTTCTCCAATATCTTTTTTCAGATAAGCGAAGAGTTCTTTAAGTTCAAAATCGTCTTCACTACAAAGATTCAAATTTAGTATCCACAATGCATCATTTTCGTCGTAAGTAATATCGTTAATACGAAAAATAGATCCGAGCATAAATAAGATTTCTCGTTCATCCGGATGGGAACTAATTCCTTCAATATCAGCAAAAGGTTTTGTTGGCAAACAAACATCAATTTTAATTCGAAATAATACACGATCGAGTTGTTCAGTGACGGGTGATCGTTTAGCAAATCGTCGTGCTTTCGTTTTACTCCGGCTTGTAGAAAAGAAACTATTAATAGAAATAAAACCATCAATACTTGCTCGCATCTGTGCAAGCTCTTCTTTGGTAATTGCTTGTCCACGATAAACATGAATGATGCGCTTGCCATTGTCTTCTATGTTATCAGATTTGAAATTATCCATATAGTTATCGTACAACTTTGAAACTTGTTTTGATAGTTTAGTTAGGAAATAACGAAATGCGAATATGATGTCAATGGATTGTTCTCTCAAGGCTTTATTTAATATACGGTACAATGAAGATTCACGAGTATACCACCAGACAGCTTTGCTTTGTTTAAATTGATGTTCAAATTGATCAATAATGTCTAATTCAGAAGTATTTCCAATATAATTTTCGCGCCAAGTCTGAAGTAGTTCCATTTTAGCATTCGCATCGTTTGGCATTCGTAGTAGCACTTCGACGAGCAATTGAAACCATAAGATTGAACCCATTTCTTTTGAAATATCTTTAGCCGTCATTTCTTTGGATACTGCCCTTTGATTTAAAATACTCATTGGAACAGGATCTTCGGTCAGATTACGAATTCTTTGATCTTCGATGATATTTTCGATTAGCTTCTTGCGCTTAATAATAACTGCTTGTACCTGCAACGAAAAGATCTTAAATTTAAATCACAAATTCAAACGAAATCTGCGTTTAAACATTCGCTAAGGCTGCACTCTTTCTTCAAGAAAAACAAATCATTCTTGCTTTCGTGTGGCGTCTATTCAGTTATTTAAGCTCCTCTTCATCCAGACAAACTTACTTACCTTTGAGTAACTCCTCGCCCATTCTTCGTGTCGTCCTTTGTCAGCACAATAAACGTAAATACAATTTACTTGTGCCAGATTGTGAATATGTGGTACAATGTCTTTACCGTAACCGCCAGACACAATGAGAACAATCTTTTCAAGTTTAACGCCTTCGATATATTCTTGACACGTTGATAAATCGTCAAATGTTTTGATGTAATTAAAACTTGAACGTAACTCATTATACGTTTCCTCATTATCTTTTGTCGTATTGACATTTGCGTCCAGCCAAACGATGAGAAATGTTTCAAGATTTACGTTGACACTTGATACTTTTTCACTCATTTCTTGCGGTTCACTAGTATTCGAAGATTTCACGGTTGACGTTGTTGTTTTTGTGTCTACAAATGATGGCCAAAATTATTCTGAATACTACACTGTAAAAAATTTCCATAGAATAAAAAACGGAAAAAGGGATGTAGCAAGTGAAACAAACATAATATCCTCGTTCCGCTCTTTACATAGTTAAAAAAAACCTTTTTGATAGCATCAGTGCGATGTCAAAAACCCTTTGTTTTACGTTCTTTGGTCGTTCTTGGAACAAAAGAACCGATAAAGGGTATTGTGTTTGTTTCACTTGCTACAACTCTCTTTGCGTTTTTTATTCTACGGAAATCTTTTACAATGCACATAACAACTACCCAGCTAGGTATCTGTTTATTAATGTACCTATCTTCTGACTATCTGTTTATCTATTTGTCTATCTATCTATCTATCTGTCTTATTAATTATCTATCTTTTTACCATCTATCTCTCTATCTTACTGACTATCTATTGTCCATTTCAAAATAGAAGAGGGATGCGTATTTTTTTGGATCATTTTCGATTACTCCATGCTATCGAGTTGAGGGTTTCGCCATGGAAAAAGCGATCTACAAAACGTCTATTTGTATAAGGTTCATTGGGTTCGAAAAGTTGTTCCATGGTTGTTTATACACAGATACGCTTCTTTTTTTATCTATTCTCATAAGTTTTCACGACAACTTCAACTCAAATTGCATCAAAAACTGGCCTAAATTGCACTGTATTAGCTATAAAGTTTTTAGATATTTACATTATTTTATTCCCATTATTCCCTTGAACCCTTTTTCCAACAAGATTACTTTAAAACCTGGTGATTTTACAGATGGTGTAGAGTGGTTCAGGCGGATTTTGTCGTAGTTTGAGTTGAAGCTGTCATGAAAACTTATGAAAATAGAAACAAAAGCATATCTGTGTATATACAACTGTGGAAAAGCTTTTCAAACGTAATGCGTCTTAGACAGATAGACGCCCTGTAGATCGCTCTTCTCAATGGGAAACCCTGAACGCGATAGCATGAATCAATCGAAAATTATTTAATTAACACTCACCCCTCTTCTATCTGAAACGGATAATACGTATCTACTTATCTCTCTACCCGTCTAATAATATTACCACCTACCTATCCCTCTCCTCTCCCACGGGTATCGTGAAACAGTCAGAATTAGAGAGTCGACTTATGTCCGCAGGACGCGGACCGAACGTTTTGAAGGAAGGTCCAAATTTTTCGTAACCTCCACTGGAGAAAATCGGTCGTTTCTCTAATATTGGCGGAGTCACCATTCCTCGCTCGCGGCAGCCCTGCATCTATCTATTCCACCAGTCAATCGAACCAACTATCTGTCTATCTATCAAACTATCTACGAATTTGACTATCTATCTACGCAAGTATCTATTGAATAATCTATCTAAGTACTTCATTTCCTAATTTATCATTCATCCAAATTTCCAGACTCCCAGGAAGTCACAAATAAAACTGCATTAAGAATGTCTTTGATCATGCTTAGGGGTGTGACAGATCCAGTTCTTGGAACTGGAACTGCTCACCAGTTGTTTTGGGCACTTCATCTATTTTTTCATATTAACCGATAGTTTATTTCATCGGAGCTAAACCGTGTCACCCATATTAGACCGAAGAAACCAAAACGATCAGTACTTAGAGTTCAGAAAGCGAGAAACTGATTGACCAGTTCCCAGTTCAGAAAACTGGAACTGATGTGGATCTGCCACACTCCTAATCATGCACATCAAAATAATGAAAAGTTAAGATTAAATTTAAGAAACAGATCGTTTGGTCAAATTAATATCAAGCATTAAATTTTAAAGCAAATGCATGGCGTTACTTTGAATAAATGTTATCCAAAATCTTTTTGTTTTATTTTTTTCTCTAAAGAATTGCATGTTCTTCATGTGAAAGTCTTCATCTTGTTTCTGATTTTCTATTTCTTTGGAGGTACCCTACTTACTCAGTTCCCGTATACATAAGACTCACATTTGTCTTCATAAAGAAGTCTTGTGAAATAATCACTGCGAATTCTACATTGCAGTCTTTCAGGAACTCCGCTGGTAAGCTTCTATTGCAAAAAGAAGAGTAGTTCCTTCCATTTTTCAAACAAAAATGGATGTATAGTTATTTTACTTTTTCTTGCAAAATCAAAGCTATCCCTCTCGGTACTCGGGACTGTGGAATGCGAATCTGAAGCCGAAAATAAGTTTGGGGTAATACCATGTAAAATTGACTCCAAATAGCGTGAATAACTATTAGTATCTATCAACTAACCTCAGTAGATATCAGGTATCGAATGTTTACGGCTACTCATCAGCAGTAAGATGTTGTGCTAATATTTCACGTTTACTGTCAAGTTTCACGAAATTTAATTTATCTAAGAGTTATATTAGATGTAGGAATTGGGTCTCTCACACCTCTTGCCTTCCGATTCTCTTTGGAAACAACTTTTATTTCGAAAACATAATTCAAACATGTAACTTTTCTTTTTTCAAAAGATAGAAGCTATGTACATTAAGTTTTTCTGTTAAACGACTAAAAGTTGGAAATTCTGTTTTGGACATGAAATTAAGCTATGAACTCTAGTGCAGCAATTCCCTTTCACCTGTGTATTGTCGACAGCATACGGCAGTTGACACAAAAAGCAGTATTTAACTTGGGTTAAGAATATCGAAGTATTTCATATCATCGAAAACTATTGAGCGAGAGAATAAAGAACGAATGCCTGTTTTTTAACTTACAAGAAAATCCTTCAATACTCATAGGTGATTTTAAAGAACGTTTTTGCCAAAAACCATACATCTGCAGAATAATAAACCATCGTCCCGTTTTTTCAAAGAAAATGAAGAACCCCTTTTCCTTCAAAAAACCCTGCTTTCGAGTAAAAAATAGGTGCGTTAAAGAACGGCCTTTGCAAAGAACGCTTTTGGAGGGTTTATCTGCTTGAAATACCCTTAAAGGGTTCTTTACAGTGCCAAAAAGCCGTCGAGGGTTGTTTATTCTACGGAAATTTTTTACAGCGTATGCTAATCGTAAGACTTGGGAAATCTTTAGACGTATTTGGAAACAAATCTAAAGACTGACGAGGTACTATTGTAACAAGATATATAGCAGAGTCTGGCGTTAGTCAGATTTTGCTGATTCGACTTGATCTGATGCGAGTATGACTGAAACTGATCTGGTCTCACCCTCAAGTCCGAAGTCGAAAATATGTTTTGACTAATTAAGGTAAATTTTCTAAAAATTGTACATCATTTTTAGTGGAACTTTAGAAGCTTTTTCAAAATTGAAAAGAAAAAAATCTTTATCTCATATAAAATTTCTCCTTGCCCTAGATGACGCTTCATCGACAATTGTTTGTGAAGCATTCTGACTTGTCCCGTAATCGAAAAATTTTCAAGTGGTGCGATTCGATTCGGCTCGACTCGAATCAGACTGTGACATGTGAACAGCCTGTCACTTAGAAAAAGTTAAATTCGAACATTAAGAAAGCTTCAAAAGACTTACGAGATGATAAGTTTTCGATGGCCTGTTCTACTTTCGTTGTATCTGGATGATACGCTGGAAGTGATTGTATATAGATTTTATGTGCTTTCTGATAATTTTTCAAAGCCAGACGTTTTTGCCCTTCGAGTTCGCATAGACTAGCAATGTTTGCGTAACACATACCGTTTTGTGGATGGTAACTCGGTAAATTTTGACATAATTTTAACTGTTCATTAAAACATTCATGTGCTTTTGCGTAATTATTCAATGATATATAGTAATTTCCTTCGATATCAGCTAAATTTGAGAGACCATTCCAGACACGTTTTACATTAGAATCGTCAGCTGATAGTTTGCTTTGATACTTGCAATAGTATTCTTTTGCCTTATCATATTCTCCCATCCTAACGAATAAATTAGCTAATGTAATCAAGTCGGCTCTGTCTTTAATTTCATGTTTTATATAAATACTCATATCTTTTAGGCGAGGATCATCTTCTTCACAGAGTGAAAGTTCAATAATCCACATGTTTTGATAGCTGTCGTTCTGTACATTATTCACTTGAAATATCGTACCAAACATGAATAATACTTCACTTTCGCCAGGAAAGTCAGTTAGCTTGGAAACGTCAGCATAAGCCATTGTCTTTTGTTCCGTGTTAGTTACAATTCTAAACAGTACTGCTGCTTGGGTAGCGTCATTTGTAGCATGTTTAACAAAGGCCATAGCGATGTCTAGCCTACTTGAAGCGCTAAGTAAGCCTCTGAAGGAATACAATGATCCAATCTTCGTTTTTAAGAGTTCTAATTCGTCAAATGGTATACGTTGTCCCCGATAGGCAGTAAAGCAAGATTTGTAGCTCTCTTCCATGTATCGTTGATGTTCTTCTTGCAATTGTAGATATATATATTTGATTATAAAGCGAAGCTTATACAAGTCATTGTAATCCTTAAATCGTGAAGCTCTTCCCAGAAGGTAATAGAGCTTACACTCTCGAGTATACCACCAAATAGCACGTGATGGGTGGAATGTCCCTTCAAATTCATCTACATATCTAAGTTGTTTCTCATCATTTACATAAGCTTCTCTCCAAAACCTTAGCATATCATCTTTCGCTTCGTTAGTATCATTCATGCAAATAAGTATTTCGATAAAAAGACGCAACCAGATGACTTCATGATTGATTGAATATTCGGACGGCAATATAGATGGATTAGTTATGAATGCTGACGAACATCTAAATGAATCAGCTACAGATGCCGACGCAAATTTGGATAAAATGCGTTCAACCAGATCATTAACATCAGTGGATATACCTTCGATCTACCGGAAGAAGACAAATAATGATAGTTAATGTGGAAAGAAAATGAAGCATAAACAACAGTTCACACACAACGAGTCAATGGCCCTAGTGTCGATTCATTCGCCCTCATTCCAGTTTATTATCGCTCTCATGTCAGTAGTGTCTCAAAGTCGTTGCAATCTTATTGAAACTACCCGACTGTTCGCTTGTGCGTGAATTGTGTAAATATCTATCGGTTTGAGATCCTGTAGGAGTGGGGGGATGCAAAGAAATGCAGGCTTCTGCAAAAATTAGAGTAGTTTCGTCGTATGTAGAAAGAGAAAAGGTCTTTGTAAAATTTCACACTACCTGTCTGAGATATTTTCAGATACATCGCTTCTTCCACCGCAGTGTGAGAATCCTCGAGAGAGAGTTGCGCTCATCTACTCAGATTTACACGTTCCGCTGAATGGAAAGAACTCCTCGTTCTTCTCCTCATTCAACTGACAATGAATTTGAGGAGAGTATTCTAGTTGCATCTCTGTTATTGTCGGAGGAACTTTAGATTTGAACATATTATAGCAAATCAATTTATTGTATTTTTCGATGACGTATGAGAATGTATGAAAGTAAGTATTTGAATGTCTCAAGTATTTTTTTCACCGTTAGCACTAGATGAGAATTCTCACTATGGGAATAGATTAGGACTAGTCTCACGAAGCAGTGACAGGATCAGACCCGTTTCTCCACGAGCATGGAAAATTTCGTTTTTTCTCACTGGTACTGAAAATCGTTTTTATGTAGTGTATGAGAAGAAACTTTCCATTCTTTCTAACTATACCTTAATATATTCTTTTGCCCATTCTTCATTTCGCGCTTTATTCGAACAGTAAACATAGACAGCCAATAATTGTGGTAAACTATGTATTTCTGGTACAATTTGACGTCCGTATGTTCCCGATACGAGAAGTACAAAGGTTTCATCTGCATACGTTTGTATAAATTCTTTGAAATCATCAATATTATTAAATGTTTTTAAATTTGCTAGTTTTGTTTTTAAGTGTTTTTCTAGCATATTTAAACTGTGACTATTTGAATTAGCACTGGAATCGAGCCATATATAAATCGGCATAGTTGGTAATTTCGTGGCGTTCGACATAATGGAAGTTCTTTTTAATAAAAACAAAATTCAATGATTGAAGCTGAATTTTATAAAACGAACTAGTGAAAAGAACCTAATACTTAAGCATTTTTCTAGTGTGTTGAAAAAACACGCAAAAACGATTTATCAAATGTTTACGTGTTACTTGGGAACGAAACCCGAAGGAACGGAAATCCTGACACCCCTAGTCAAAATGTTATTTCTTGAAAAGAAACATGTTTTTCATGTTTCTTATGCGGAAAAGTACTAAAGATCCCTTTCGCAATTTTGGAGACCATGTCGAATTCTATCATAATCCAAAGGTCCATGAGAAAACGACTGTGTTTTGGTGAAATACATAATTTGACAAGAAGATATTTGAAAGCAATCTAAAAAAGGGTGACCCTAATCACGACTCCAGCTTTTTTCGCTAATAGCGACGACAAGCTGATTTTTCGCCCTAATAACGAGGGCAAACCATTTCATTTCCTAATTGTTATCTTCATCACATCTCTTCCCCAAACCAAAAAACTCTGAAGCAGCCACGGAAAAGCTGCCACGAGCGATTTCGTCCTTGGTTAAGGGACTCGTCAGGTGGCATAGAATCGGTTTCCTCCCTCATACGAAAGAGAACTCCTTCGGTGTCTGAATAGACCAGCATACTCTAACCTAAAAGCCAGACAACCTGCTCTTTCGCAGCATAAGCTTCAAATGAACGCATCTAGAAATAGATGTGCCATCGAAGGGGTCTTCTTTCGTATGAGGGAGGAAAGCGATTGTATGAAATGATGAAATGCATGAAATTATGATATGTATGAAATGAAGTATCGCACTCTTGTGTCGATCTGGAAACGACCAAAAGAAATGAGAAACTTACGTTAACGACATAGTACGGATTAAAAAATGCTCTCGGATATAAATTGTTTGTTTATCCTGGTCCTAACATCCTTATTTTTTCCAACCATATTTGAACCATTATCATAACCTTGACCGCGACAGCTATTCATATCAAGATTACATATGTTAACTTCTTCTAAAATAATATCAGATAAGGCTTCTCCTGTCGATGATGGAGCTTGACAATACGTTAAAAAATGTTCTTTTATTGACATATCATTTAGGTCAACAAATAGATGCGCCATCGAAGGGGTCCTCTTTCGTATGAGGGAGGAAACCGATTCTATGCCACCTGACGAGTCCCTTAAGCAAGAATGAAACCGGTTGTGGCTGCTTACAAATGAATATGATAGAGTTAACAGCAGCTTTAAATCTTTTTATTGACATTTTGTTAATAGATATAACAATTTATTTTATTACTGTCGACGTTTCGATACATTTAGTATCATTTTCAAGACAAATAACA